>CAIGQV010016432.1:0-52554 GCA_903798115.1 Danio jaintianensis
AGAAAGAAACTCATAAAAGTTTGGAACCACTTGAGTGTGCCTAAGTTTTTGGGTGAACTGTACCTTTAAATGGACATGAGGGTGAGTAAATGACAAAGTGAACAGTCATCGTTTCATTTAGTTTTTATGGTATTAATGCACACCTCAATCATTCAGCGCTGTTTTAGTTGAGGACATTTTTGTTTTTGAGTGAACTATCCCTGTAAATCTATTGCTAATTATAAAAAGCTAATATAATAATAATATAATCAAATAGTTTTGCAACCTACAACCTATCCCTGTATAAGTGAAGAATCTAGTTAATACCTCATTAGTTTGTTGCACATTTACCTTTGCATAAACATAAGATTAAATTTGATTTTTCTTTTTGTTCCATTTAAATTAGGTATTGTTTATTGTTATTATCATTATTAAGGTATACTTAAACGTATTATGATTTATTTATCGAGTTTTATAAACTTTTACATGACCAAGATATTTTTTGGATACAGCCTAACTACAATTAGCCTATTTTATAATATACATTGTTATTGCATACCACACAAAAAAACACTAAATGTGGAAATAGATTTGTATTGTATTCAGTCAGCTAATTTTTTCAAACTTCAAACTAAATCGTCAACTATCCTGCTGTTCCTGTGCTATAAACGACTTTTGTTTTGAAAACCAAAACAACTTCCTCAGCCGCACAGCCAAACAACTAATTCTAAAAAGAAAAATGTGTGTCAAAGCTCTTATTTACAAACAACAAATTGTGACATAACATCAATAACTCTAATTTCATTTAAATAAAACATTGCTGCCTATACAATATTTGTGCCCACACTATAGATATTTATATACATATGTATTAAAAAGCTCGTTTCTTTGCGTATGTCTCGCCGGAAACCGCATTTCGTCATTTTGGCGCGAGAAGTGTATTCTTAGCCGCGATCAACACCGCTTCCTTACGAATCATCAGTTTTTATAAACACAGTCAGAATATAGTATGTAAATCAAGATCATACGCTAGAAAGCTTCGCCGTCATCGTGTTATGGAAATACTCTTAAACGTTTATATGTCGTAGATGACTTTTAGTTTGAACTGTATGATTTTTTTTGTTTAAGAATCAAGTAAGCGACTTACAAAGGAGCAGAGTTGTTTGTTTTCAGGATGGACAGGAAAACAAAAACAGCGACTATGTCTATGGATAAAGGTGGGTTTCGGTAATATGTAAAAAAAAATATTTCTATTCATTTTGGTTCGTTTTATATGCGTATTTAGCTGATGCGTCAACCGCTCTGAGCATTTCCTCTTGGAAAAAAAAGTCATGTCAGAACTCTAGACATCTAGGATTAAATCGGATTCTTTTTAACTTCCTATACACACTCTATTTATCTAGCATGGGTCAAAGACGTGACATTTTGGTGTCTAAATTGAACTTGATTAAAAAAAAACACAAATTTTTAGGCATAGAGAGTGGGTTAAATCCAAGCAAAACTTATACTCGGTTGTTTTCAATTGTGTTGTGAAAATAAAAATGTAAAAATATATAAACCAACAAATTTTTAATAAAAGAATATACTTATTCTGATGTACTTAGTAATATATATAAAATACTAATTATCGCAACGAACTACAAATAAATTTGATTTATTGCTATATTAATTTACGTTTTCATGTTTCTTTTCCATAAATCCCTTTAAAATGTATGAGGGCTGAAACTGTCTTTTTTGTTTAGAAAGTTTTTTTTAATGCATGATGGGGGGAAAAAACAAGATTTAAATCTGTTACACACTTGTTGATTTGACGTTTGAAATCCATTTTAATCGTTGATTTATGCTTCTATATTTATAAGCTCAAATCATGAATAAATATGTATATTCAAATACAGTGTGCTTGTGTTAATTATTTAAAGTTTTTCCCACAACAGATAAACCTCTACCCATGTCAGCCCTGCAGCTTTTCGCTCCACCACTGCGGCTCTTGTCTGCTGCCATGTGGAAGGTGTTGCTGCAGAGAGATACAGTGCATTATGGGAAGGTGGAGGAGACCGTAACATCACTCTGTGAGACTGTACCTGGACTGCTTGATTACAGACATCAGGCCAGGCTGACTATGGGTTTGAGGGCCCTGGTAAGAGTATTGAAAATTGCTGCATCACATACGAAAACAACATATTGAGAATATTCTGGAATTCATCAACAACATGTCCGTTTTTTGGTAGTACTGTCGTCGTTTGTGTCGCTCTCAGTCATGTGGTATTTTTCAAACACATTTCCAATGCTAATCTGCAGATGATTCTGGAGGAGCTTCGTCAGTCGGATCCTCCAGATGCCGAGCTTGTCCTTCAGGAATTGAAGAAGCTGCAGATGTCCTCCTGCGTTCCCAATGGAAAGGTGAGTTTGGACTGCACAATAATGGCGATTCTTATAACTTGGTTGTTTGTTTGTCTACTCAAGCGAGAAGTTGCACCAAAATGTCAATATTGTAACAGTAACCTAACTGTCAAACACATACCTTTGAAATTCCCTGTTTTTAACTGTTATCAGACAAGGATTTTTAACCCTTTAACTACCCCACCAAGAAAAACATTTTTGGATTGCATTTCTTAACTCCTAATGTTGCTAGTTAACACACTCAATGCATTTTTTTTGAACACATCCCATAATTTCTAAAACATCAACCTCTGCCAAATGGTTTATGGTAAAAGTACCGGAATGAATACATATACTATGACAAATCTGAAAATATGAAGTGCAAATAAAACATTTTTGAATACTTAATCACCTTTATTTTTTGAAGTATGCCATAAAATATTTCAGATTCTCATTTTACATGTTTTCTTGTTTGTTTTTTTCAATAAAACCAAAATCAAGTGTGGTAGTGCAACAGGATTGTTTTTTTTATTTTTGTTTTTTTTGTAAACCAACAATGCTATGCGTGTAAACCATTATTTTATATATATATAAACAGTCATCCTTCAAATTACTTTAACAGTCATTATTTAAAAAACAGTAAAAACATGGTCAACCGTTTGGTAGAGTGGCAGTCAAAGATTTAAAGGAATTGTTTTTAAATGCAAATCTTTGATAAATTTTAACATTTTTATCAACTAAATCTTAAACCGTTTTAGGTTTTTGTCTTATTTTATATATCGTTTAGTGTCTATTTATTGTTGTAAACCCTTTTATTATAGAAAAGTGTTTTTTATAAAATGTTTGTAAGTTTTATGGGTTTTTTTTGTCTTGAAACAACTAGAGAAGCCGAAATGGCAGTAAAATCAAAACTCTTTTCTCTCTCTCTCTCTCTCCCTCTCTCTTTGTTTTTCTCATCTTGCTTTATTGCTCCTCTAATGATTTTAGAAGTTGTAATAATTCTCCATGCATACAGTTCTTGCATTACTATATGATGAAGTGACATCCGTTAGCAAGTGCTTTGTCTTCTTTTGCCCTCAGAGGAAGGATCAAAAAGTGGAGGAAGCAAAACGCAACTTTCAAACCCTGGTCCGGTCTCTCCTGAAGAATCCATCAGCCAGAAAACGGTTCTTTAAGGTAAAAAAAAAAAAACTTAAAGAATTGCTCATCTGATTATATCAGACAGCTTGCTTTAAAGAACTGCTTTAAAAATGAGTTACTGGTTTGTTAATGTCATCAAATACACAATATCAAAGGAATCCAGTAGTCAGCATTTGAAGTGGATCATCACCTTTCATCAAAGTTGTCCTAAAACTATTGAACAACACCCAAGGACAATTTTGAAAAACATTTTTGATTCACTTTGAATGTTGACTACTGTAGTTCACTCAAAAATGAAAATGACCCTGTAACTTTCTCAAACCATCATCTGTGTATATGACTTTCTTCTGTCAGACAGTCAGAGTAGTTTTCCATTTTATCCTGGCTCTTCAATGCTGTGTAAAGGTGTTGGGTAGTGGCCCTTTTTGATGTTTTAACAAGTGTAACTAACCCATATGGTACTAGGGGGTTAGAGCCCAATAATAATAATAATAATAACGTGGCACTTTTATGTTTTACATCTCTTAAGTTTATAAAATGAATAAACTTGTCTTTATTGATTAAATACATGGTCTAGAAACCACATAGAAGCTTATAATCAGGGGTGCACATTTCTATAAATATAAAGAAGCTTAAATCCCTCAATTCAAGTCAATTCATTTTTGTAATTATCAAAAGAGGACAGCTATCTATATATTCCTAATATAATTTGTGTTATAATGCAAACGTCATTAAGAATGTATACATTGCCCCATTGATGAAACCCTCGGCAGGGTAAACTGTACGTCAGACATATTGGAAAGGTACTTTTGTCAGTCCAGTGTACTGTTGGAGTGAGTCAAAGTCATACCCGAAAGTGAGTTTTGATTGAGGAGTTTGTAAATCGGTGCTTACTCAAGCTCCAAACCGCTTTACAGTGGTTCAGTCTGGTTTGGTGAACTGTCAAAATAAAGTGTTCACTAAGAATGAATGATTTGTTTGCAAATTTGACGTTAATGATTCTGACCCTCTGTCTGCCTTCCTACATTCTTTTCTCTCTCTCTTATTTTTACGTTCAGTTTTTGGTAGCCTCCTAGATACCTCAAAATTTGTCGGTGGTGAACGATATTTTTCAATTAGCCATCACTATTTGTAAAGTTTGCTAATTGCCTAAATGCTAACATTGTTTTGTCTGACTCCAGGAGGATTTTCAACTTCACTATGGAAGAAACTATGTGACCAGTCTAGAGAAGTTAATGTGGGAGTTTCTTATCCGGCTGGATCAGCTATTACCTGTTCCAGATCTTGCGCAGGTATAATGCATAATATAGTTCAGGGCAATGATTTTTTTTTTTTTTTTTCATCAAATCTAGTTTCTCCTGTACTGCTGTAAGAGTTTGTTATTGTATTTTACAACACTAGTCATGCTATATAACACTATGATACTGTCAAAGCATATAATAAATGGGGAAAAAATCTGTGATTATTTAGTTTTGTTTCTTTCTTGGAAATTGTGCATTTAAATCTTAGATGTAGAGAGGATTTTTAAATCTGTTTAAAATATTTAGACCAGAGAAAATAGGTTTTTCTTTGTACACTACATACATTTTAAAACAGTTAAAAGTGATTTGTTTTTTTGGTAATGTTTTATGTATCAAAAAATTAATCGCATCCAAAAATAAAAGTTTTTGCTATAATATATGTCTGTGTACTGTGTATATTTATTATGTATATATAAATACACACATGCATGCATATATTTAGCTATACAATATGTCAATATGATACAAAGTGTATATACATTTAAATATCTATGTAACAAATTAGTTTTATATAGTTTTGTTTCTATGTATGCGTATCAATAAATTATATATATAAATACACACACACACACACACACACACACACACACATATATATATATATATATGTATATGTGTATGTCAAAACAAACATTTATATTAAATGCGATTAATCTTTCTAGCTCTAAAAAAAGATATTCAAGTCTAAGTTGAAAGTATGGTCCTTTACCATAAAAGTGCAACACTTGCTTATAATAATTTGCCAAAGTTAAAAAAAAAGTGACTGATTAAAGTATTCTAGTGTGCATTTGTGTCCATGGTGCCAATATTTCATTTTTTGCTCAGTGTACTGATTTGTGTTGTTTGTTTCAGACAGTGTCATGGCTCAGTGCTGCCCCTGCTGTTCTGGAGGAGTGTGCGCGCTCTGCTTCACAGCCTCAGCTCATCAGGACTCTGCTGCAGCATGAAGTATGCCTTGGACACCTCGGCTCATGTATGTTTAAAAAATTCTGTCATTTACTCATTCATCTTCTGATCACAAGTGAATTTTTTTGTAGCATCTGAGATATTTCTGTAATTTAGTCTGGCAACTCTGATGCTAGATAAACTATTATAAAAAGATCAAAAAGCTAAATTCATATGAGTAAAGTAGTTTAATCCATGTGTTTTAAAGAGAATTCATTACTTATTATAAGATAAACAGACTTGCTTTTGACTTTTGGTCACAGAAACATGAATTTAATGCACAGGAACCAATGAGGTTCGTTCTTGTGTCCCAAAAGCAAGTTTGAGCTTTTATTTTCATTTCTTGATCATTAAATTAAAGCCTAAATTAAATATAATTATCATACAAAAGTGAATGTGTCTCTTCAGAAAATAAATCTGCTCCGTTTATATGGAATTATATTGCAATCGCTCTACAAATGTTTTGGGTAAATAGGCTTTCAATGGAGAGACCAAAATCTCTCAAATTTCATTACAAATATCATCATTTGTGTTGTAGAGATGAACAAAAGTCCTATTTGTTTGAAAAGATATGAGAAAGTAAATGATGACTGATTAGTTTTCAACTACACCTTTGGTAAAGTCACAGCAAGAGTACAGGATTACATTTAGATGTACTCATTTATTTTTCGCCAATAATATTGTATTGTACCCTCTTTTTGTGTGTGTGTGCGCATGTGTGTTTCAGCATCTCTTCTGTCGTCCACTGGAGATGCGATCCTGTCTTCCCTTTCCCTTCCTCTTTCGGGTAAAGTACTGCAAACCATCCAATCAGAATCCACTTCCACATCCAACAGAGTCACAACTCCTGCCCCATCAACCCCCAGGACCACTCGCAGAACGGCAAAAGAAGCCCAGTCACAGGTCGCACCAGTGATTGGCTCCATTTCCAGCATCAACCTCCAAATAAACAATGAGAAAGTAGCATCCGATTCAGCCAAATCAGCTTCAGAGATGTCGAGAAACACCAGAACCTATCTAAGATCACATTCAAAAAAACAGGTTCCAGAAAAAGAAGAGGAGTATTACGTTGGTGATATGTTGGTCACCGTGATCAGCCAATCATCCAGCAGTGAAGTAGAGGAAGGGGAGGAGGAAGAGGGTGACGACACCAGCAATACTGATGAAAGCAGTGAGAGATCATTTAAACTACCCCAAAAACCTGAAGATAAACAGAAGAATGGATCAAGAGGGCCAGGTGTTACGAGGCAATGTTCAACTAAGAGAAACGCAGAGGCCGTCGGGTCACAAGATGGAGAAATAAGTGAAATCCTCATTTCCTGCATGAAGCGCAATTTGAGAGTTGTCGTTCCCAGATTAAACATCAGCAATAGTGGTCTTCCTGTCCGGCTGAATCGTCTGGCTGAAGAGAAGGATGGTACGAGTTCTTCAGGGCAGCCTAATTCAAAAGACAGAGTGGCAAATAGAGACTCTGTGCAGCACAAGAGAAGATTTACTGATTTGAGTCCAACACCGGAGAAGCACCTGACTAAATCGGTCAATAAGCTGTAAGAGCATTACATCAATTTAAATTTAAAGGCACAATATGTATTTTTTTTTCATTAAAAATGTCCAAAAACAAATAGAATGGTGTTATATACTTTATCTACCAAGCTATTTTAACTAGTGACACAGAACGTGTCCTTTGTCGCCATGCTAATGATGTTGAACACCCTTGAAAACAGGGAAACGCCAAAGATTTAATACATGTTTTATTAGACTGCACAAAGTAGCATTATAACAGAATCTTAAAATGTTATAATCAGTATGATAAACAGATGTGATTACGACTGGAATAACTGAAAGTGATCTCCTAGAATAATAAAAGCTCTGCTGCTTTCGTGACGCATCACGCTCGTCTCTTATCAACCATTGCTTCATTGCTCTTGTTTCACTTCGACGGCATTCCCCCTTACTCTACTTCAATCTACCATGATAATAAGTTTTGAATACTTTAGCTCATCCATGAACATGATTTCTGCAGGAGTCCCATGTAATGTACGTAATGAAGACCACAACTCCCATGATTCCACATGACATCATTAAACTACGCCTTTGTGAAAATTACATGTTGTGCCTTTTAATTATTTAGATTTTATCTTTTAATTATCACTTAATTATTTGGGGGAACATTTTATTTTTGCTAGTTGACAATTATTTTCTGCCTCTTCTTGAAGAACTCCTGCATGCTCTCCATGTATTCCACTTCTTAAGCTACTTCCAGTCGGTACTCCGGGTAACTACAAAAAATTTTTTTTTCAGATAATTAAAAAAATAATAATTTATGCCAGACGTGTAATATTCTCTTTTTTTTTTCATTTTAGAAACACCATCTCCTTTGATTAAATCATCAGATGACATGATAGGTGACTCTGATGATGAGAGAGCAGACACTGTGAAGAGAAAGGTTTGTAACTGCACTTACATGATTCTGACAACCAAATAAGTTTTTCATTGTCTATAACTAGCGTCTAGAGTGGAGATTCAGTCATCTAATTCAGTGTCCAAAACATCTCAAGTCTCTACACTGACAGTAAATATATATACAAAATCCCTGATTAGCTGAGGCCTCCTATTCGAAAGCCATACTGGAATAAAGCCAATCTGTGAGGACTTTAGAGGAAGTTGACTGTGCATCATTCATAGTTAGGCACCTGTATGAATATCAATCTCTGAAAACAAAAGTATGGAAGCATCTCAATCAGCTTTCAAGGTTGTAAATCAGTAGGTTGTGTAGATTAATTCGGATATTGGTAAGAACAGTAAAGTTGCTTTACTACACATTGGGACGCTGACTCTTTGTACAATGTCAAAACATGTTTTGAAGTTGCTTGTGCTGATTGAATCATCAGGTTCAGGGATCCTATTGGTTTTTGGTTTGACAGTCATCATAAGAGAATCACTTCAGGAAAGCGTCTCAAATCTTCTGATACTGCCAGGGAAAATTTGATCATAATGCCCATTAATCAGCTTTTGGTGAAGATGTCAAATCCACAGATTGTAGCCTAGGATTTCCAAAATTTGTCTCTATTATCAAACAAATCATGGTCGAAATTGCTCAGTTTGTGCCAGGATATAGCTGCTCCAATCAGCCTTGTGATACAAAACAGATTTATAAGTTGAACAGGCTTATAAGTTTGAGGTTAACAGTTGAGAGAAATTTCGGTCATCTTCTAGACAATAAATTGGTTTATCTAATATAACTATGAGAAGTTCATAAGAACGTTTGTTTACAGACACCAACACATTTTGCGGTGTGTTGGTGGCCTCTTAGTTTTACAAAAAGTAATAAGTTTAGTTAGAATAGCAAGGTCCATATTGCAAAAAATTTACTAAGTTGTTGAATTAAATGATGCCTTATAATTAATTTCTGACATCAACATGTTAAGTGATCAACTATCAAAAACGATGATTTATCATATTTAAAATTCTTTAGGTTTGGTTTATGCCTGAACAGTGGTTTGTTTTCGACTTGACATCTTTAAATTTACTCTGTCAGGTATTCAATCAGCAGTACTGCAAAACGAAGAATGGTACGTATGTGCCCACTCTCCGGGAGTTCTGGAATCCTGTCTTTTGTCTCTCTTCGTCTTCTGGAAGCAGACATTAATGCGGTTCCATCATACTTGATTTAAGACTTTGACGCTTTAGTTTTTGCTGTAATTTACACACATTCATATAATAAGTTTTGTATTTTAATAAGAGACTAAAGGCCCTTTCCAATGTAGAACATTTGTAATCAAAGGGAATCTGCCTGCTTTTAGTAAGTGTGTGCATTAATGATGGTAATGCATTATTTTATTTTAAATGTAAGTATCTGTGTTGTGTAGAATTATGTTATGGTTTGTAATGTAAAAAAATATTAAAATAAAAAAAATTCATCTTTTGCTAGATTTGTTTTGTCCATTTTTTTTTAAATAGTGGTGCCCACTATTATTGAAGACTTAGAAATGTCAGGAAAATCTTTTATATCTTTTATAAATACATTTTTTTAAAACTTGGATGTTTCTATTTCTAGTCTCTTTTTATGCTTAAAGGGATAGTTTGCCCAAAAATAAATATGTACTCACACTCAAGTGGTTCCAAACTTTTTTATGAGTTTATTTCTTCTGTTGAACACAAAAGAAGATATTCAGAAGAAAGCTGAAAACCTGTAACCACTAACTTCCATAGTAGGAAAAACAAATGCTATAGAACAGTGGTTCCCAAAGTGGGGTCAGGACCACCCGGGGGGGTTGTGGGACAATGAGGGGGGGGGTCGCTTGGTGATTTCCAAAAATTAAATTCATTTTATTAAACTATTAGAATTACCATATTTTATCCATAACCTACAGAAGAAAAAAATAGTGGTTAATAGTTGCATTTAAAAAAAACATGCAAATAAAAAGCCATCAGCCTTTTGAATTATTATTATTTATTTTTTTTTGCACCCCCTGGGGTGATAACGTTATATTAAAGACACAGCACATTGATTTTATGGCACCAGGTTAAACTTTCTGACACCTTTACGGCACTCACATACATTAAAAATAAATACAGGCCACACTGAACATGGAAGATGGTCTCCGAGTGGCGTTCTTAAAAATTAAATGATGAATAGACTTGGGCCTATTGGTATGTGTGCGGTGTTGTGTACAAGGTTTATATATTTATAACCACCTCAGAGGATATTGGGGGTCACGAGTCACTGGCATTGTTATTTTGGGGGTCGCAGGCTGAAAAGTTTGGGAACCCCTTCTATAGAAGTTACTATGGATTTAATGGAAATACTATAGAAATCAATGGTTACATGTTTCCAGCTTTCTTCAAAATATCTTATTTTTACAAAATATTTTATTTTCAGAAGAAAGAAATTAAAACTGGTTTGGAACAAGAGAAGGGTGTGTAAATGATGACAGAATTATAATTTCAGGGTGAACTATCCCTTTAACTCAAACTAGTTATTAGTGTAATCTTATTCATTTGTATATATCACACAGTACTGTGCAAAAATCTTAAGCTGATCTTTGCACAGTACTGTGTATATATACCCTTATCTCATTTTCTGTAACTTGGTAACAGAAAATAAATAGCATATGTTCACAAAATAAAATAATAAACTCAATTTTCAGGCGCAAATAACTTAAAGCAAAGTCAACATTAAAAGTAACCATTCATAAGAAAACTCAAGCTGTTTTATGGAGACTGTCATGAAGTTTTTGAAATAACCTGGTATGTAATAGAAGACTTCTTTCAGCACTTTCTAAGGTTTTTATTTTCTGTCCAGGTGATCCCAAACTCCTCTGTGTAGGCCTGTTTAAGACTATCAGTGTTTTTATCAGCTGTTTTTCCTCATCAAATATGATTTCACAGCATTAGCAGTTTTGTTGGGATCATTTTCGAGCAGAAAAACAAAACCATTACACATCAGACACTTTCCAGAATGGCATGATGTATTAAAACCTGCCTGTACTTTTTAACTTTCCCAATACCATCAGTTTGGGCAATATTGCCAACACCATTATACCTTATTAGTACTCCTGTAGTACTATACCAGAACTTCTAAACGTCTATAAAATTCATGTAAATTTACTGACCAAAAATGTAATGTACAAAATCTGCGAAAATCATTTTATTACAATTAAACCTTTTAAATTTATAACAACACATTTCTACAAATGTGTGAGTGCATTGAGTGAGAAGGTTTCCCTCTGATGTGGATGTACATGATTTCTGTTTCACTGTCACTCCTCTTACAGTCTGCTGTTCATGCCTCCAGTTACAGTGACGGTCTCTCCTGTGATGTACGAGGCTTCATCTGAGCACAGGAAAGCAATCACACCACCAATTTCCTCTGGCTGCCCGAGTCTAAGAGATCAAGTCATAACATAAGAGTCAGGTTACCTGCACCACAGATCAAGCCATGTACAAAAAATACAATTATAATAATGCTAAGTTACAGGGAATACAATTTTTTTTAAATCATTAATTGTGCAATTATTCATTTGGAGAAATTTAGAGTGTCACACTGAGTTTGCAAATATGCAAACCTTTTTATGCTTGTCTGCTTCAAGAACTCTTCCAGCACACCCTCATTTTCCCACAGCTAGAGAAGAACACAAGCAAGCGTTAAAGCCTATGAAAAAAGGTTACAGACTGCAGATTTGGTTAAAGATAAGTTTGCAAATGACTTACAGCAGAGCTAAACCGTGTCTTGATGATGCCAGGGGCAACACAGTTCACCCGGATGTTGCTCTGGGCAAGTTCAGGCGCAAGAGCTCGTGTTAAACCAAGCAGGGCAGTCTTACTCACGCTGTAGGGGCCCAGAGCCTACAAGTCAAGTAGCAGATAAAGTTTACTATTGCTATCAGTCATGTCTGCGTGATGAAACTTTATAATACAGAAATGAATCTTTTAGGATTTCATACTGGCATTGGTTGGTACCCTGCGACCGAAGACACAATCACAACTGACCCACCCCTGAAAAGGACAGAGATTTTAAACTTGCATATAAATCTTAAGAAAACATTTTCCTGCTTATTTTTCTCATCTCTCACCCTCTTTTCTCCATGTGAGGCACGACCATTTTGGTCAGAAGAAAAGAAGCCTTTACATTCACTCCGAGTATCTGCAGACATAAAGCAAATCTTAAAATTCAATTAATAACATTATATAAGGTATTTTGTAATGTATGTAGACACCACTGCTGCATAGAAAAAGACTAATAACTGTCATACTTTGTCCCAGACTTCCTCTGTGGAATCTAATATGTTCCCAAAAAACGGGTTGACCGCTGCATTAGACACCAGTATGTCCACACCACCACACTGCTCGACTGTCTAAAATAAAAGCACATACAATGAGCAATCTCCATTTAAATGAAACATTTTTTTGGTAAACCATCTGAAGGATCTACACAAAGTTGATCATAACGATAACGCAAATTCCTTTAGTATGATTACCACAATATTTTTGACACAAAAAGTAACAACAACAAAAATTCCTCACTGTGTTAATGAGCTTCTCTCTGTCTTCTGCTTTACCCACGTTGCATGTGGTCCCTATTACTTTAATATTTTTGCTGCGCAGGAGTGACACAGCCTTGTCAACATTGGTTTGACGCCGACTGCTCACGACCACATGTGCTCCTCTCTGACCCAGGGCCTCTGCTGCTGCGAGTCCAATCCTGCAGAGATTGTAAATAACAAAGCTCTGTCAGTACATTTTTACATTTACAGTCATTTTAATAGTTCTTACTATGTTTTTTGTACAATAACAGTACACACTCTTTTCATTTAATGTAAACCAAACTGAACGTTCAGTACAGAATGTAAACTCAAGCATCATACCCATCTGTGGATGCAGTTACTATAGCAACTTTTCCGGACAAGTTCTGTGATATGTGATGGGACATCATTCTTCTGCCTGCAAAAGGATTTGACCAAAGGCACCTGGTTACAGCCTTCAACATTGCCTTGGGACATAGAGACAGAAAGAGAATCTGAATAATAATTGATACAGCACTAAGTAGGACAGTGGGTTAAAGGTCATCAAGGGTAAAATTTACAAGTACACACACGATAGGTTTCCCGTTAACACAAATGAAGCTATTACGGTAATTGGCAAAACTGTGGATATTTGTATGAAAAAACGTTCAGAAACAAGTTACATTATGCTGTTTACCGTTAACATTACTTAAACCGAGCAAACTAACGTTACAACAACTGGCCCGTGATGAAGTTGATCCAAAGCGAATAAAACGGTTGTTTAAACTGCTGAAAATGTGATTAATAAAATGATAGCTTCATAAAAAGAAATAATGCTTTACCCACGAGCTGAGAAGGTCTGTTGTTCTGGTGACACTTTGTGAGTATTGAACTGAAGATAAACGCCTCTCTCTTACGTCATTGCCGTAGAAATATTATAAACTGGAAGATTGCGTATATGTATCTAAAGGGCGGCGATAATGGTCCGGAAGTTGTCTCCAGTGGCTCTGGTAAAAGTCGGCGTTTGTGTATCTCGATACCGACGTTTCTCTGGTGTCATTAATCTTCAAGTGTAAAATATTTCACAATCCACTGCTGAAGCGGCGAGTGGGTTCGTCTGCTGCATGAAACGTAACTTTTCTCAGCGCTGGTCAGGATGGACCAATCACACGTTGTTTTGATTACTGTATTGTTATTATTGTATTGTTTCATAAAAATTAATCAGTCAGATTTTGATTTGTATGCCATGTAATAATAGATAAGAATATTATTTGGAATACATAAAAATTGTAGGCATTTGAATGAGGAGCAATGAAGATTTCTGCCCTTTGAGCCCCCTCGCGCCCTCTTGAGGAAGATAAAGTTAGTTTCATGTAACATTAGCATTTTTTAGGTTTGAGGATATATATATATACCATAGACTGTAAAAAAAATATACCCTTGCACGGTATTCAAATGATTATGACATATACAAAAAATATTTTATTTAATTTCAGGTAGATTTAAACAAAAAGTGTTGCTCCACTGTTTTGAAGAAGGGGTGCAAAAGAGATTTAAACCGAAGATTTGGAGCCAAATTACAGGGTTGTAAAATAATCTAAGAAAGATTGCAGCATTTTACACAAAGACTTGTAGATCACTTAATAATTTCAGATGACTGTATCAGAAATTATATGCCATAAGTGAAAAAGCACTACTTGTGTTTTCTCTGATTTAAAGAAATGCCAATCTTCTTTTAGATGTGATCATTTTAGATCTTATCATAGATGTCTATTTTTAATGCTTGAGTTGGCTGAATACAGAGAAATATTATTTTCACTGTAGCTTCATGAGTAAATAAAACATAGACATAAAATAAAACATCTGAATCCCTTTGGATAAAACTAAAAGATGAATAAATGAAGATCAAATAGTGTGGATAGAAAATATTTTTGAATGAAAATGTTAATAGAAAATGTTGAATGTGCTAAAGGTATTTTTTAAGTCCACATGCAAAAGTAGCCAATATGTTATAATCCTTTCTCTTTTTATAATTGGTGGCAGTGACCCTGTCCTTTTGTTCTACCACAAAGCTTTGTGTTTGCTGATCATTTCGTTCCTGTTGTTAAGTCCTGTTGTTAAGGCTATAATTTCTAAATAATCTTTAAGTCTATAGTAAACTGCATGAGGAAACTTGCTTATGAGATGCCACTGTGTGAAACCTAAAGCTTATAATGTTACATTTATGCTGAATGTTTTGAGGATAATCTTACCACTTACTGTCTTCTTTATTTTGTCTGATGCGGAAGACATGCAAACAAAGTTGTTTTTATAGTTGGTTTTTTTTTGTGTGTGTCTGGACAAACTGTTCTTGCAGCTTCATATGATTACAGTTGAAGCACTGAAGTCCAATTGAATGTTTTGACAATGTTTTTGGTTCTTTTTCTGGACTTTGAACATCTCTTGGATTTAATCTAAAATGTCTTAATTTGTGCTCCAAAGATGAACAAAGGTCTCAGGGGATTATAACAACATGAAAGTGAATATTTAATAAGATATTCTTTGGTGTGAATTAACCCTTTAATTCATCTTACATCCTCATAGGCTATATATTTGAGAACACCCATGGTTAGTAAACATTTTAATAACATTTTTAGCATGCATTTCTTTCACTGTTTAGTTTTTATTTTGGTGATTGAATACTATAGCCATTGCAGAGCACTGCTTAACATATTTTGTTAAAACATATTCTTATTGTTTTAATTTTCTTTCTCTCTTTCAGTCTGACAGATTTCTAATGAATTTACTAAAGAAATTTGTGTCTATTAAGTCCAAAACTGGACTGAAGCTGTTTCAATTGCCTAGAACTTAATTAAGCTGTTTTGACATAATCTACATTGTAAAAGCGCTATAAATAAAGATTAAATTAATTATTTTGAATTTCCTAATCTGTAGTAAGTAGTCTGTGAATTTTCAACTTGTTTAATTTGAATGTGGTCATAATTAAGCTTACATTATTGCAGCTGCAACTTTCAGAAGCAGAATTTGGGAATGTAAATAAATAGGCTATTTACATCAGAATTACCCTAAGTTGATAAAAACCAGACAGACAGACAGACAGACAGACAGACAGACAGACAGACAGACAGACAGACAGACAGACAGACAGACAGACAGACAGACAGACAGATAGATAGATAGATAGATAGATAGATAGATAGATAGATAGATAGATAGATAGATAGATAGATAGATAGGCAGGCAGGCAGGCTTCCGCTAGAGGGCGTTACTCACTGTAGGAGCCGTGCGGCGTCGGCCACAATGAGGGGGGAGCGACCATATGCGCTCAACTGTAATTCAAAACCAAGAAGGCCAGGGTAGGGCGAAGCCTGGCGGAGCGAGACGCGTATCCCCAAAGAAAGAAAAGAAAAACAACAGCCGTGCATCGCAGTCTTTTTGAGAAGCTATGATTTGCGGCGTTTGACTCCACTTCTGTATTTCCAGATGCTATTTCCAGACATGTGAACGGTAAGACGAACGTTGCCTCTTTAGTTAACATTCACACTGGCTGAACGCCGCTTGTTTAGCGTCTTTGTGACTGAAATAGTAAAATGTATTCCGTATTGTGAAACTAATACCTTTGGCACCGGTTTACCGAATGAATGGGAGCTTTCCCTGTTTTTCCCTTCTGGTATTTATCTGTTATTTTAGTCCTCTGTGCGTCTCATTTGGCTTTACTGCATAAAAGAAACCTTGAGATGTCATGATGGAAAACGAAACGTGGCTTAGCGGAGTTTTCCCTTTATGCAGCCTTTTGAATTTTAATCTATCAAACAAGCCTTGAACTAGAATATGTGAGGATTGTATTTAGTCTTTTAAGCTAATAAATAAACAAATATTCATGTCTCCTGCCTTAAAGGCCAGTTTCCTAGCCACCAGGCTGTTGGTTGAGCCACATCAATGTTTGTATTAATTTAATATGCAGTAATTTTAAAATACACAATGAATAAATAACATAACATATAAAAACTTCAATGAACAAATAGGAAATAATGTATCTCTGTTATAAACCCTTAATTACCAAGTTATGATATCATATAGCACCTTATCTTCTATTCAATCAGGGTGGTCAAATTAAAATTTCAAATTGCAGCTGTACTGAAGTTATATTAACAGTTTAAAAACGATATTCCCATGAAAAAAGATTTTATTTTATTTTTTGTCTGAACTTCAATTGCTGGTGCCTCACAGCTGGTCAGACTAGTTTAGCAGATTACTGTTTCTTATGGGTTTAACAAAGTCATCTCTGTATTAATAACATGCTAGTATCTTATCAAGATTTTATATTAAAATGTGTTTGTTTTGATCTTTTAGGTTCCATATGTGCAGCAGCTGTCAGATGTGATGAAAGTCACACACAGCAATCATGGTTTTGAGAAATTGATCTTTCTGGATATTAAAGCCATTGTATTTGCCACTGCTGCACAGTTCAGTTAATGGAAAACCATGCAGAAAATGAAGATGAGTCACACAGGATACATATGAATGGGATACAGCTTCTGTGAAGAGCCCATGTGGAATTAACACATTCAAAAACTGTGGTGAAACGGCTTCAAACATGTCCCTTTCGGTAAGTATGTTCATGTGACCACTGTAAAACACTCTGTTGTCTTATCTGACAATATTCATATCGGCTGCTAGTATGAAGGAGGGGGAACTGGGGCTCAGCTTGCCCCACAGCACCACGTCCCCTGGGGGGAATGAGAGAATGAGAGGGAAATTTAGAGGTATAAAAGGGATGACAAAAGGACCTAAAACCAGGGGACAGATGTTGAGCCCCTCCCCCACGAGTCTTCCTCATTATCATCAATTCAGCGCCTCTATCCCTTAATCACTAATTCCCTCTCTCCCATAATCACAGACCTCTGGCCTTACTTATGCATTCTCTCTATCAATATTGATTTACCCATGAAGCCAGCAGTGTGGTGCTCTGAATACAAAAGACTGTAAGGCCAACCCATTATATTCGTAACGTCACTCAAACGGCGAGCTGCCCTTTTTCAGTGGCATTTAAGTGAGCTGATCTGTAGGCTTCATGTATGACAAGAATTTAGGTCAGCAATGAAATCGCAATGTACTGGCCATAAGCTAATTAATGCAAGTTGTTATTGTGTTTTCGATGAGACTCATTGGTCAGCTATGAGACTCGTGAGGTATTTTTGATGTTATGACATGGCCATTATTGGCGTTTTATTGTTGTGAATATTTGCTAGTTCTGTTTGTTAAGCAAACAAGAAAACAAATTGATTCATGCACACATGATTACACAGGTTGATTAAACTGGTTAAAGAGGTCTGGTAAGATATGTTGTTTCCTATTTTATTTATATGTTGTTTCCTATTTTTTGACTTCCCTTACTAACACAGTGCCTTAAATGCTGCAGAAGTAGAGTCAGCTGAAAACTGAAATAAATTCATTTAAACGGAGTATATTGAATTTAAACAACAATTGAATTATGTGAAGTCTAGTGAAATCTACCGTGTCTGCTGCATTATTGATGTAGTTCCTCATTTCCAGCAGAGAAATGTTCAAACTTTTCTTCCTTCTGTGTCTTTTTATTTATTCAAATTGTGCAGTTTTTATAATAATATGTTGCATTGTTTTTATTTAAAGTTACTTGTATGAATTTGTCCAAAGTGACTTACATTTGAACATAAGTGATTTGATACAGAGCCAATAATAATACCAATTTTTTAAAAAAGCTAGGTTAGAAAACCCAAAGAGAAAAGGAGATTTATGTCTTGATAGATTTTATTTGAAGACTTTTCTTTATTTTCTTCTCCTAAATGTTTTTTTTTTTTTTTGGTCTTGTAGACAGTACTCGCAAAGGCACTTTTTGACAATGCTGCTGAAAGCCCAGAGGAGTTGGCTTTTCGTAAAGGTGATATCCTGATGGTTCTGGATCAGGAGCAGGATGGTGGACCAGGGTGGTGGCTTTGCTCCCTACATGGCCGCCAAGGCATTGCCCCTGCCAATCGATTATGCCTGCTCCAAAGTGCCCAGGCTCCCGCTTCGAGCGCAGGTACAGATGCCCGACGAGCTCCTAGTGTGGACTCTGTCCATCTACCATCTAGCCAGCAGGGCAGGGTAAATGGATTGAATGCTGAAGATTCAGATGGGGTGTATCTCTCACCACCCAGCTTAGCTGAAGGGGTGTATCAGAGCCCTGGGGCTGCTCCTGCCCAGTGCAGGTCTGGAGAGCTACGCCACTCTGATGCAGGAAGGCCACGATCACATTCTAGTTCTGGAACGAGGCCTCGTCCGGACTGGGGGGATATGGGTGTGGCGGGACGACCCCGCTCACCTTCACTTCGAGGACGGGGTGGTGAGACAGGGACCCTCTACCAGACACCCACCTCTCCTGTGCCACTGGCAGCACAGCACAGATCACAAGTTGCATTGCCAACAGATTCAGTCTACCTGACTCCAAGTGCTGTCCCCAGGTCTGCTGCAGAAACAGCAGGGGAGTCGAGGTATTTAAGTCCACGAGAAGCAAGTGCTGGGCATTCTGATGGATGCTACTTGGTTCCTAGACCAGCTGTCACTGCACTGACAAGTGAGAATTTATATCAGACTCCAACAAGTGGTACCCCAGTGGCAGGACCGTGTGTAGCAGGAGTGACTCCTAGACTTGTGGATAAGATTGCTCCCAAAAGCAGCCCATTTTCTTCCATTAGTCCTTCTCAAAGTAAGAGTGGCCAGGATGTCCCAGGGATGTACCAAACTCCAACACCACCTGGAGGAGCCATATCAAGGACCCCTCAATCTGATCGTAATAACCCAGCTGGAACTGTAGTAGTGTCTAGTGCCTCAACACCAGGCCAAAACATAAAGCAGACACCTCCATCTACACAAGGATCCCAGAAGGGCACTAATTCAACTACCCCTGTTGGTCGAGGAAAACTGAGAGAATCCCCTCTACTCACTAGGACGGGAAAGTCTGGAGTACCCAGCTCCCCAAACTTTGGTCGGAAACCCCCTCCGCCAGCACCTCCGGTTAGAAGTGTGACCAGGAAGAATTTACCTCAGTCTAGCGCAATTCCAGCCACCAAACCTGTTCTCCAGGCAAACCCTGCACCCCCACCTACAAACATGCTGGAGGAGGAAAGACAGGGAAGTAAAAGTGGACAGACACAAGCTGACGAGATGAAGAACAACAGTGAAATGGTGGCCAAGAGGGACAGTGCCAGTTCTCAGGAGGAGAAACTCAGTGAGGAGGTGAGATAAATGAGGACTTGATTGAAAAAAAAAAAAAAAAAAAAAAAAAGATAGATGAAATGTCTCTGCAAAATTGTGGGGGTGATAGCCAGTGATATTTTTAATTTTCATCTTTGTTTTCCTCAGGTATATGATACACCTCCCACTAATAGGTGGCAACATCCAGTTTCTGCAGTGCCTTCTGAAGAGGATGATGGGATTTATAACACTCCTCGTGCTCTAACCGTACACAACGACCAGGCTTCTGAGGTAAGAAATCGAACATGGAAGGAAATGCTAGACAGAATGTGGGTCTTGCTTTTGTGCATACTGAGGACTGAGGCTTTCTAAATCCAATAAGCAACCAAAAGCAAATAAATGTAATATATACAATGCCTTTTAAAGCCAAATGATAGCTTTGTATAAAGGCTTCGCTTTCTTTCATAGCACTCATATTTCTTTTGCACAGTTGAACTTGTCATGAGCCACAAAAGTACCATTGACCTTTAGCATGATTTACAAGGTATTTGAAGGTAAAGCTCAAACTAAACTGTGTTTTTACTCCTATGCTAGGAAATGCGAAAAAAAAGAAAAGTAAATACTGTCATTGGGATAATTTGTGCATTTTGTATGTGTGAAGTCTGATTTTGTAACAGTGTTCAGTTTGCTCAGACTCATCTAATTTTATTCAAAGAGTATGAAGACGGAGAGTCGTAACTTACAGAAAGAAGTACCAAGGACTTTGGAGAAAGATGATATTTTCCAGTATTCTTTGAAATGTTATGTATATGCATATAGTACTTTGGGTTTAATACAAAGTGCCTTCGCACAGCATATTTGAATATACATTATGTAAATGAGATTTGAGAGCTTTAGTCCAGAGGACAGTTTTCAGTGTAAGGGTGTGCAATTTATTACAGAATTCTCATTCATCCAGAGGTTTTGCATATTTACATACAATGTGTTGTGTATTTTCTTATTTTTTGTCCTATTCTTTGATTCTGGTTTTCTCAGTCCTCTTTAGTTCCTTTGTTTGTAAACCACACCTTTTTTTTTTTTTTTGCTATGAGCTAATCCCTTCTAACACTTTTCTCTTGTTCACACAAGTCACAGCCGCCTGTCGTGTTGAGCAGATCAGCAAGACCCATGTGGCTCTCTTTAGCCCTCCACCCACTATCTTTCTCTTTTAGTTTTTTCCTATAAATCCCCACTATATGAGTCCCGCTGAATTCTATTCAGCTACACCAACCTGAACAGCTAGTTAATAATGTATTGAAACACATGCAATAGATATATCTCCCATGGATTGACAGTGCAAGAAAACTACAGGGGTATAAGCCTTAACTCAATTCTGTTTCCAGATTTTGCTAGAAAAAAACACCAAATAAGACCACAACACCAAAATTAATCTAAAAGCTGTATATTTGAAACAAGATCAAAGAATTGCTATGCATACCTACCCACTTTAAAAACTTAACATGATTGTTTTGTGTGTCAAGCCCAAAGACCAGGGGTGTTCAAACCTGTTCCTTGAGGGCCAGTGTCCTACAGAGTTTAATTTTAGCCCTAATTAAACACACCTTAACCAGTTAATCAAGGTCTTTAGAATCATTAGAAACTTCCCGGCACGTGCGTTGCTGCTTGTTTTGAGCTAAGCTGCAGCATTGGACACTTTTGCCATGGGTATATTTAAAACTGTCAATTTCAGGAGCGAGTCCTGTTACATATAGTTCACACACAATCATGATTTAAGGGATTCACTCCTGTATTTAAATGTGGTTGTCAGTCTTGAAACTTTTACCACAATCCACACCAACAAATGCAGACAATCATTAGATAACAGCATGTGATTTCTGACACATTTAATGTCCAGACAAGTGTGGATTCAACATTTTCAGTCGGCACAACAAGTACAAATAAACACTGACAAGTACAATTGACTGATCCAAAAAAACAATGAAGTGTCTTTTTTCCGTCTGTCTGTGGAATGTGAATTGGGACATCAGGAGTCAAATATATAGTGTTTTAAGATCTGGTCAGACTTCAGTAGTTTTATAATATATTCCAATCTCCAAGTTGAGCAGTAGCCTTAACTTTATGTTCCCACACAACAGGATGATCCATGGTTGATGACACAAGTTGCACAATAGCATTCATAATTTCTCAAGTGTACAAGTGAATGTAGTTCAGAATCCAAAATCAGTTGTTACTCTTTCTAAATACTGTAAGCACTCTGTAACCATGTTGTCATCGCTCATATATTTCAGATTTATGATGTTCCCACCCTGGCCTTGAATTCCTCAGAGCATCAGCAGAAAACCTACAATATTCCAGGATCCGCCGCTGCAATTGGAGAGGCAGAGGATGAGGACGTGTACAGTGTTCCCAGCCTTCCTGGTTTACCCTTGGAGGCAAGCGAGCTGTCAGAATTAACTGTAGAAACAGTTGTAAATGGACGTAGCTATTCGATTTCCAGTCTGAGAAAGCAAGACGCGATTGAAGATGTGTCAGAACCTGACGGAGGCATCTACGACATGCCGGCCCTCAATCTGGAAATCCCAACACGCCGCTTGTCTGTATCAAGCACCGGCTCCGGGGACATCCAGTGGAAAACGTCACTCTCGGCTCTAGTTCAATCCGCTTTGACCTCCGCCTCTCTCACCACCACTCCGTCCCGGGACCTTGCCGCTGCTTTGGCTGAGATCCTTTCCATCTGGAAGGCTGGCCACGTAGGAGATGTTCCTCCAGTTCTCCAGCATGCTTGGTCTCGTCTTTCTGACCTCCTGCCTGCCCTCTCAGTGTGCGGTACTGCCCCTCCAGCAGACGGTCTGCTCTTGATGGTCCGCGGTGCTCTTGAAGACTCTGCCTCCCTTTTACAAAGCCAAACACGACCTCGTCTACCTTCCCAGGACTCTCTGTCCCGGAGGCCTCTACCTGCATTGCCGGTGGCGGAGGTCAAACCGATAGCAGGGGACATGGGGTCACGGAAGGGCAGCTGGATTCAGGAACGACCACTGCCTCCTCCACCACCCGCTGCCTTCCCGTTGCCCCCAGCACCAGTTTCTTTAGCCCCTACTGTGGGAAGAATGGAGGATGAGGAACCAGGCAATGAGTATGCAGGAATCGGCCTCACTCCTACACCACCGCCATCATATCCTGTAGGTGATAGTGTGGGATACGTCAAACTGCAGGTTAGGCAGCTGTTTTATGGAGGAATTGTGGAGAATGCATGGCCTGCAAATGCTGAAGTTGTTGTCTGTTTTTAAATCAACAAGAGTTCGAAATTGTACTTGTCAAATAAAATAAAGACTAATAACATCAGTTAAAAGGATAGTTCACTCAAAAATAATAATAAAATAAACATCTTCATGTCATAACATACCCAAAAAGCATTGTTTTGATAATCATCATATCACAAATTAAGCTCTTTTTAATGAAACCTAATGCTGATGATACACAGGGGAACTTTTTGAGCAATGTTGCGGGCAACTTTAGGAAATAATGCCATAAATGGGCAACCAGGTGAGACACAGGGGAACTAATTAGGGCAATGGGTTATAGATACAATGTTGTTGCAAAATTGCCGTGTATCACCAGCATAAGACTTTCTGTGCCTCCTAACGTGCAGGTAGCCAAAGTTTAAAAGATTCAAAAAGGGCATTAAGGCTTTTTTTTTTTAATAATTGTAATAAATTAATTAATTCTAAGTTTATATGATCAACATATAGGATTTAGGATTCTATTCACATATAATCATACATATTGTACATGGTGAAGCTGGTGTATATGTACTAAAACACATGTCTTTTATTTTATGTATTATTACTTTTTAAAATTACAGAAATCATACATGAGCTCTATACAATTGTTTAGTTGTAAATAAAAGTCTAAATTAAATCTGTTAATATATAGGGATAATATGAAGGGATTTTGGCTACTTGCAAGGCTAAAAGATTTGCTTTTAGATCTTATTCTTGGACTTTCAGCAAATTTACAGGTTGCATTAAAATATGTTAATTTTGTATTTTGAGGATTAATCAAAGTCTTGTCTGTTTGAAATGGTATGAGGGTGAGTAAATTATATATTTTTTATGAACAATCCCTAAAACAATTACCATATAGCAATAATAATAATAATGTCAATAATAATATTTACATTTCCCCATGATTTATCTTTTTGTTCTGCTCAGTCAGACATTTGCTTCTGTTCTCTCTCTTTGTGATAATGTGCCAGTATTCTCCATTGTTCAAACATTTCTGTTGTCTGCAGTTCTCTTTTTATGTATGTTTACATTTTTGTTGTTGTTCTGAATTAGGGGAAGCCAGAGCCTCCACCAGACACCCATACAGAGCACAGTTCTTCACAGCTTATCACCTCAACTGATAATAAAGTAGGTTTTTGATTGTATGTTATACTCCAATGTAATAATGTTTGCCAATATTATTTGACCTATAATTTTTAAAGAATTTAACAAAACCACAGAGTTTTACACATAAACGTCAACACAACAACAAAGCATTAGGTCATGCATAAGTTACTAAGACACATGAAATATTATAGCTACACCTGCTTTCAGATGAACATAAAGAAATGATAGCTTTGCTGTTATATTTTCAAGATCTGTTCTATTTCTTGATATACAGTATACTACGCATTTTATTTGAGTATTTTGTTCACTGTTTCTCTCCAGTTGAGTCCTTCACCGCCAGTCTCTCTGTCTTTGGAGGATTCAGAGCTGCTCTCCTTCTACTCTTCTCAGAGTCTCTCTCATCTTTCTTGTCTGGCTGATGCCATCGACTCCCTGTTCACAAGTGTCCAAGGGAACCAGCCACCCCGAGTCTTCGTTTCCAGGGGCAAAAGTCTTATCGTGACTGCACACAAACTTGTCTTTATCGGAGATACACTAGCACGGCTTCTCAGCTCTTCAGATCTCAGAGCAAAGGTGAGGACATTGATACGCAGGGTAGTAATATTATTGAGCAATTTTTGTTAATATGTTATCAAACTTAAATGATTAAAGGGATAGTTCACCCAAAACCCAAAATGAAGATATTTTGAAAAAAGCTGAAAACCTGTAACCATCAACTTCCATAGAAGTTAAAAACAAATTCTATGAAAGTCAATGGTTACAGATTTCCAGCTTTCTTCAAAATATCTTCTTTAATGTTCAACAAAATAAAGAAACTCATTAAGGTTTATAACCACCTTAGAGTGAGTAAATAGTGGGTGAATGTTAATTTTTGGCTGAAAGTTCAAAATGATAATTCTGTCATCATTTACTCACCCTCATGTTGTCCCAAACCCAAAGGAATTTTGAGAGATTTCGGTGATAAAAATAAAATGACAGAATAAAATTAAACATAAAATAAATCCTAATAAACCAAGTGGGTTTATCCGAGTTTAATCTAAACCAGCTAAAATTATAAATCAATCATTTAATTTATTTGTATTATTATTATTGTTACACATCTTTGAAAGAACAGATTTTCAGTGGATGGACAGAAATCTCTCAGATTTGATTTTTTTTTTTTTCATAATTTGTGTTCTAAAGATGTACAAATGTCTTATGGGTTTAGAAAGACGTTATCATAAATTATGACAGAATTTTCATTTTGCAGTGAACTAACCCTTTAACAATCATATTTTAAGACAGGGTTGACAAACGTAATGTCTGTGTAAACTAGAAGTTGCTTCCAACTGAAACAAAGTATTCAGTGGAGGGCGGGGCTTTATTTTTGTGCATCATTTCCTCTTAGCAAACTAATGGTAAGAGGGGCGTGGCTAAGAATATTTTGCCTAAAGCTAACTAATGGGAACAGAGAAGGATCACCACTCCAAACGCAAATAGTCGTTATTTTATTGAATAACATTTTTTTTTTTTTCAGTGGATTAACTTGCCCAGATTAATTGTTCACCTAAAGAATAATAATTTTAATTTAATGATACCATTTTCATTTTAAACATTACATTTTAAAAATTTTCACTTAGATTTTAAGGTCAACAGTCAGTGAGAATATTCTGGTAAATGAACAAACTGTTGGTAAACATGTTGACAGCTCCGTGTCCAGGAATGCAGTTATAAACAGGTGACACTGTTTAAAGACATTGACACACAAACACTGTCTGTCTCTTCAGGTCACCACCTCCAGCGGACGCCTCTGCCAAGCTCTGAAGGCTGTTGTCGTGGCAACCAAGGGCGCAGCCCAGAATTACCCTTCAGTTCCTGCCACGCAAGAAATGGTGGACAGAGTAGCGGATCTATCCCAGCATGCAGCTGGCTTCTCGGGGCTCCTGCAGCGATTAGCTGAGATATCTTAATGTTATTTGTGAGGAGTTTTTCCTTTATTATTTTTTTTACAGTGGAATGCCTTATTATTTTTGTTATTTTTATAGATATATATATATATATATATATTTCATAAATGACTGCGCTCAAGGAGGTATCAAAAGCGTGTCACTGCTTGTATCAGTTAAACAGTGATCAAACAGTGTGTGTTGGAGTGTATCTGCTTGCCTGTGTAAGTTGACACTATAGAGTGGTGTTTTTCTTTGATTTTCTTTTTTTTTGTGTGGTGCCAAGCACACTTAAAATGTTTTTAAATAACTTATTGATGGGTGTTTTGTTTGAAGATGTTTGCAACCTCAGGCACATTTTAATAGCTTTATTTTGTCCCCTTAATCATATTGGCATCAAACAACGTAAAAGTGATCTTTAAGTCTGTTTAAGGGTGCTCTTGTAAACTGGTCTTATGTTCAGTTTGTTTGTAAATGTGAAGTGGCCTTGGTGTTATAGAGATTGAAGTGATTAATTTCACAGCCCGGGAGGGTTTAGTTGTACTGCAAAATGTTACCAAAACAGATAAAGCTAACCTGGATTCAGAAGTTAAGCATAAAGGAATGCTTGATTATTTAAACAGACATACTTTTTGAATGAGAGAACCGATCGTTTGTTGAATTTCTGGAAGTGAAATCGGATAGATTTTTTTCCCTCAATGCTGATTCAGTGATAAACCTGTCTGTCAGGTCCACTTTTTTTCACTCATTGCTTTTTTTTTTCTCTTCCCACAATTCTCACACTCCCACAGTCAGTTTTTACACATGCTCACGAAGGCAGCTTAAGAGTTTAGGCAACAACTCTTGCACAATAAATATAATACAGGGTTTTTGTTGTTTTTAAATAGGCTATGCAGCATTTCTGAAAATAGCAATATATATCTATCAGAAGCTTCCAGGCTGGCTGGCAGTCGAAATGCTGGTGCTTACAGTAATTCATATGCTAACTGTCTCGGTTTTAGCCAAACTGAGCTCTGCTTACACAGGTTGAAACATGCACCTGTCTTGAAAAATCAAGTCATTGTCATAAATGTACTCTCATGTTTACAAGACGCCCTCATAGTCTGTAAATCAAATCTCCATCTGTTAATTTCTCCATCAGCTCTCTCGATTCTTCCCCCCATATCTGTCTGTAAATACCCACATCTCCTCGTTTTATATTCAGGATTTACATGTTGGCCACTGATATAATGCTGTGAGTGTTAATATTGCTGTTTGACTTTTTGATTTGACTGGTTCATTGTGTCTTTACAGTGACTTGCATTTCAAAGATTTAGCCATAAAATGTCACAGTTTAAATCTCAAGTAGCCTTCCTTTTATTACTGCCTTTTGAGAAAAAAAAGTGGCCTTTTTAGTTTTTACATATTTTGTCAGTCCTATCACGACGGAAGCAGCAGATTTGGTGTTTAAAAGTCTAATTGAGTGGATTAAGTTGTATGGATGATTTGGATGGTTTACTCTGGTGTTGGTGTGTTGGTTGATTTAAAGTGCCATCTGGTGGACATTATCAGTATTACAACACCACCTACTTGGATTAGATGATAATAAAAACAGGGCACCTCGACAGTTACTTCAAAGTATTCATTTAAACATTTTCTGGTAGAAACAGAATATTGCTATTGAATAAGTTTTCATTTTCGTCTGTACAAAAATATCTCTGTATATAATAACACTGCATTAACACAATAGTCCTCAGAAAGCAAGTGTTCCTCTCAGAAATCTCACTAACTTTGTTTGTCTTATGTTCTTAAATTAAGTGCTTATAGTAATGCTTAGATTTGATGGCCCTATATAGTTATATTTATTTGATTCTGTTAATCAAATGTCTGCATGGCTTTAAGTTGCTTATTAAAAGAAATATGCACATATAACCAGGGATGTTTCATGCGACTTTGGATTTAATAATTCAAAGTTTGCTTTTGAGAATGTGATTTTGTTTGTTTGTTTGCTTTTGTTTTCATTTGGTACCAGAATGTATTTTGACATGCATATTTTGTGCTTCCTGACACTATGTTAATTAATGTTCATTTCGACATTTTGTTTGTACGACACGCTCCACAGGTACTTTGCATATAGGGAGTCTTTGGTACTTGTCAAATGGTGAGATTCTTCAAAATACATTTTTGTTAATTAATCCAGACGGTTGATTGTTGTTATTTCAATTGGTTTGTCATGTTTTTCTTTTCTTTTTTTTTTAAACAACATCTTTCAGTGAAAAACAGCCTTTGCTGGCTAGCCTGGTCTAGCTAGTTTTCCAGTATGGCCAAGTTGAGGTTTAGCTAGACTGGTTTCTAAGACTAACCATTTAAAAGTGCTGTAAATTCCAGGCCTAGATCATTCTGGTACAACACAAAATCACCTGAAATTAAAGCCATACACTTTCTATAGTGGGTTATGAAGGGCACAGGGGTCACAGCATCAAATGGCTCAACCGGGCAGCATGAAACCTTTCCTGAAATATTTTGGATGGAGATTGCAATAAACAGTGCTTAGCATTTATTTATGCCCGTTGTTCATGTGTATGCAGCCACTTGTATCGGTGTTTTAATGTTTGTCTGTCTGGCTCTCTCTTCCGGGGATCAGCAGCGAGCGGTGACGCGCACCGCGCTCGTGCACGCCTCCAGAAGTTCGAGCGAGAAGCAAAATGGCGGAACTCGAGGATGTTACGTTAGACGGGAAACCGCTTCATTCGCTTCGTGTTGCGGATTTAAAAGCCGCCCTGGAGCAAAGAGGGCTCGCCAAAAGTGGACAGAAAAATGCACTTATTAAACGACTGAAAGGGGTGAGTTTGGTCAAAGGGTAGCCTTTTAAAACCGTGCGCTTGCTGTCAAGTTGAGCAGGAGACGAGACCCGACAGACAGGCCAAGTATCGGTGTATCGAGAGCGGGAACGTTTGTCGAGTGCATGTGGGCAGTTTGGATCACTTACCTTGTCACACTTTCGTTTTTTTCCCAGCAATTATGCAGTTATAGCACGTAGTTTAAATTACACGTTTACAAATATGCTTTCTAAGCAGTCTGTGGGTCATGACAAGCCGAGGTCTCAGAGTTGACATCGTGCCCGCGCTTCGTATGTTTGTAGTTGAGGACGCGCGTGCGCGCTTGTCAGTCTCATGCACGTTTGACAGTTGCGCGACATTTATAAACAGGCTAGAAATATCAGCACGTTTAAGTTATAGAGTACAAACTAAAGTATAAACGCGCTCATTAATTCAGTCTGGGCCATTGATATGGGCTATTGTATGTAAATCGCACTAATTTGGTTAAGTATCGCGTTATAGGGGGGTCGAAGCGTTTCACGCTGCTTTCATCCGGTCCTATTCAAAGTTTTTTCTTTTAGCCTCTATTTTCCATAGACAATTAGCATAACGACCGGTAAACTGTGAGATTAACACTCAGTGTCATCTGCTAAGTATGTGCTGAAGTAGTGAATAATATGAAAAGCTAATGCCACTCCCACCGGTAATATAAACACTTCATCCAGCGATACCTCACTCACTTGAATCAAGTCGGTAAACTAACGTTAATGTTGTGCTGGTCGGGTAAGTAAGATATTTATTGTAGCTGTCTCTTCTGTATGTAAGCACTCCGTTTGTATCGAAAGCAACATTCTTGATGATAACGTTATATGTAGGCACCTAAATAGTGTTTGTGATATTAAAAAACAAACCAGTTCAGTTTATTAGGTTGGGTCTGTGTTTTAAATGGGCATGTTTTTCTGTTTGTCAAGGCTCTGATGTTGGAGAATCTCCAACGGTCTTCCACCTGTCACAGTGGTCTTCAGCCCAACTCACAGGTAAGATTGTTTTTGTACACTTCTCGTTTGCTTCATTCATGGACATAATATTTTTTACTCACTGTCTAATGTGGTTTAGACAGTTCTAGAACTGCATTGCAAATTCAGCCTGACCATTAATCAAATAAGGCTTATCATATCATGTTTGATATATGGATTTCTAATGCCTCTAAATTATAAACATGATTAAAACCTTCCGGGAAAACCTGCTGCTATCTATCATATGCATTCTGTCATCTAATTATTAATTTGATACTTTAAAGTAGATAGCATTTACTAAAGCAACTTAGACTTATCCATACAATGTTGTCCAGGGAAAAAACGGGTGATTGGCCATTATTGTATTGCATTAAATATTTGCTTTTAGCATAAATCTAATTATAAAATAACTATTATCTTACTAATAACACATACTGTTGGATAATATAGTGGTAAGCAACTAATATTTTAATGCATTTTATGCACATAGTCTATTATCTTATGTAATTGATTTACGTTACAGACTTTAAGGATTTATTCATACCATTTGAGGTTTTCCTTTTCTTTAATAATATTTTTTTCAGCTCTTTGAGGTTTAAGCTCCATATTCTATTTGTATATAATGAGTACAGACAATGCTGATGGGCAATACATATAACATGTCCATACATTTTGTGTCTTCTATTTTGTGCAAAAGATAAATAAACTTCATTAAGAAATACAAAAAAATGGAGGTATGAGTGCTTTCTAAACAAATTAACAGCATTATATTTATAGAGACCGTTATTAGAGCATCAGATAAATATAATTTTGAACCCACTCAGTAATATATTTATTATCGCCTTTAAGCGCACATTACAGCCATCAGGTTTGTCATGCTTACTGGCTCCAGGAATTGTAAATGAGACGGCCGTGACTGTAGTGTGCTTTCTCTATACGTATCTCAGATTGGAGAGGAGATGAGTCAGAACAGCTTTATAAAGCAGTACTTGGCCAAACAGCAGGAGCTTCTCAGACAGAGATTGGAGAGAGAAGCCCGGGAAGCCACTGAGGCAGACGGTAATCAGACCCACACGTGCACATACACACAGGTTATAACACTGACTTGACTACACCATCTGTGCAGGCATTCTCAATATGCATTGATGCATAGTGTTTGAAGTCTTGTGTACCCATTTAGTGCTTCCAGTGATGAGCCTGCCATGCTAATACTGATGCACCAGTGTTTTTCACTGGGTGTAAGTGAGTTAACTTAACTTCTCACACTGTGTGCTCTCAGTGTGCTCTGAGGAAATAATGAGTGGTATCCATTGCCTGTCAAACTGTCATACTCTGTTTTCTTATTAGATTACATTTCTATACGTATGCATTATTCTGTGAAAAAAAGCATTTACACACATGCATACATTTTTCTCTTTCAAAAAGCTGTATGACTTTTGCAATTTGCTGCTTTCAGAGTCACAGAGTCCTGCAGGCCCTGAGGAAGAGGACAACGATAGCACTTCATTCTTTTCAGAGAAAGTAAGTACATATTGTATTCAAAAAGTACATATAAAAGGGACTGAAATGTTTGCACAAAGCAAATGTTTATTGGATATGGTACAGTAGTCTGCTATTGTATTTATTTTATCAGTAAATACACATTTAAAAAAATCTGATTCCCTAATTTGATTTTGAGGCATATGTTCTTAATTGAATTGGGAATAGTTTAGTTATCAATAATCTAATTTGAATTATTAGATCATGTGTACGCTATAGTGCATTTGTTTATCTGACTTTGAATAATCTTTAATTATCATTTTGCTTACAACGATGTATACTACTCTTCATGACATGCTAAAATAAATTATAATTGAATAGCAATATTTGTCACAATACTGTTTTTGTATTTTTGATTAAATGAATGTGGTCTTGGTGAGAATAAGAGCGAATAAACAATCTAACAGTCACAGCGCTTTTGAACAGTACTGTACTTTTACATAAAATGATGACTATTTGTAACAAAAACATTATTATTATGTTGAAAATCTCTGATTTAAATAAATACCTGTAGAAGTGAAAGAAGAATAAAGAGAGAACGCTAGAACACAGGGAGCTGTCCAGAAAATAAATTTTACATTTTATGACACCATTCAGTTTCTGTTAAAAAAATGTTGGGTGTAAAAGTGTTAGTTTTATATATCTTTTTGTGTTTCCAATGATGAGCCTGCCATGCTAATACTGATGCACCAGAGTTTGACTGTGTCTCACTCTGGGTGTAAGTGAGTTCAACTAAACTTCTCACACTTGCAGTGTGCTCTGAGGAAACAATACAGTTTTTATTTACATTCAAGCAATTATATTCAATAATAAAATATTACTTCTGCAAAATGTGTATCTATGAACAAATGTCTATTTTTTTATGTTTGAGTTTAATCCTTCAATTACAATGTTTTCCAGCATCACATTGCACACTCACTGTCAGGTGGAGGAGGGCTGCCACAGGACCCTGGGTTAGTAGGATCACAGAAGTTAGATACAGGCCCTGTTCCTGTCTCCCAAGAGTCATCTAATACTAAAGCTGGGAGGATCTGGCATCCTTCTTTCCCCTCTGGACATGAGGATGTCGCTACACCCTCCCCTCCACGAGCAGTTGCCTCCTTGTCTGTACGCGTGGTTGGACAACCTGAGCGCCAAGGTCTGCCGCTCATGATGCCTCGTTCGCAAGAAAGAGAGGGAACGGCCCCAGTTGAAGCAGGTCCTGCCCATTCAATGCTGCAGCTCAGTCGTTCCGCAAGGGCAGCAGGTGGCGCTCAAGTCGACAGTGATGACGATGAAGAGGATGATGATGACAGTGACAATGATGATGAGTGGGGTCCGTCCTCGCATGGAAAGAAGAACGTCCGGGCTCCTCCTGCACACGCTCCACCAGCCGCAGCACCTCAACGCTCCCGTCGAAAACTTCAGCCCCCCCAACACATCCCTCCCCAGCCTCAGCCAGTCCTCCAGCCGCCTTTGCAGCTCCGTCAGCCTACTCCTCCACCATCTCCACCTCCAGAGCTCTCATTCCCACTACCCGACACTCCCAAGCAGAGTCCACATGACCAAGATGAGCCAGCAGGCCTAGCGGAAGCTGCTGGTCCAGGGCCAGGCATGGTCTCTCCTCCATCCCTCACACGACAAGAGTCCAGCTCCAGTTCTAGATCTAGCAGCCCAGAACCTCCATCCACACGCAAACCTGGTCCCCTTAGCCTCTTGGTCCGCAAAATGGAGTCTGAAGGTGTGTTTGGTTGTGCACAGAAGGTAGAGATGGAGGCTGAAGGGGACATGGAAGTTGAAGAGCAGGAACATGGTGAAGCAACTGTGCAAGACTCAATTCGGGAGCTTCCTGGGTCAGATGTGTCCTCTTCAGTACCCACAACGCCCCCCGATCAACAACACATTCAAGATTCTGAGTTGGAGAAAGAGAGCCATGAGCCAAAAAGAAGCAAGGAGAAGCAAAATGAGAAAGTGGATGAGACTTCTGGACCATTCTCTTTGACGTCAACCACCACACGCTCATCTAGTAGGCAACACATTTTCTCTGAGGTCCCACCACCTGAGTCACTCATGTCACCTTCCAAACCTGAGCAGGTGTCAGTTCTCACCTCTGTTTCAAAAGGCTCTGAAGATGCTGCAATGGAAACGGAGGCCTTTACAACATCACCTGCATCAAAACACAAGGAGGACAAAGAATTTTTGAAGAAAGGAGCACCTAAAGAGTCACCTAAACCATTGGAAGAATGTAAAAAGGCCCTAAAATCGCCTCACGCTACATCTGAAGAAGAAGAAATGGATAAAACAAGAGACCGTTCACAGAGAGATAAAAGACGCTCCTCAAGATCAAGTCAATCGTCGTCATCATCTGATGCGGATTCAGAATCATCATCCTCTCGTTCTTCAAGCTCTCCATCACGTGATAAATCCAGCTCAATCAGCAAAAAGAAGGTTTGTATTTGGTGTATCCATACATCAGGCCTATGTTTTTTAAATTCTGTTAGCTACTTGTACTTTTGGTGTTTTCTGATGATGAGCCAGCCATGCTAATACTGATGCACTAGTCTGACTGCGTCTCTCTGGGTGTAAGTGAGTTCAACACAACTTCTCACACTTGTGGTGTGATCTGAAGATGAACACAAAAGGGATTTCTTTGTGGGAAAGTGAAAAAAGTGCACTGTGGAATAAATTAAATGTCAATGTAGCCCTTGATGAAATTGTCTTTCTTTACTCAAACCAGGATGTAGAAGAGAAAGGAAGAAAAGGTGTTGAAGAAAAGAAGGCTCAGTCTTCAAGGTTAGCAAATGTTTTATATACACACTAATTTGCATTGTATGGATTCAAAAACGCAATGCTTCCAGTGTTGCAGTGTTCAAATTTAGTTGGTTCATTCATGAGCTTTAAACAAAATAAAATGAATTTATATTCATAGTAACACATAATATATCAAGAAAACATAACAATTTCTATATATTTTTTATTCAATTAGTTCTGCTCATCTATCTTTTAGGGATACTTCACCCAAAATTTACTCACCCTTTACTTGCTCCCAATCTTTTTGAGTTTCTTTCTTCTGTTGAACAAGATATTTTGAAGAAGGCTCGAAACCTGTAACAATTAACTTTCATAGTATTTGTTTTTCCTACTATTTAAGCCAATGGTTTCAGGTTTTCAGCTTTCTTCAAAATATATTATTTGTGTTCAACAGAATAAAAAATACTCTTTTGAGGTTTGAGGATGATAAATAGTAAATTTTCATTTATGGATGAACTATCCCTTTAATGTCTTTCTGATGCAATTATAATTGTAATAGTTAAAAAATGTGTAATGCGTCATTAAATTAACTACATGCTTGGAAAAACAGAAAAAATAAATGTTTTATGAAGAATGTTTTAGGTATGCTTTACATAATTACCTTTTAAGTAATGTTTTTAATTTCCATGTAGCTTAAATGACTGGAATAGTCAGAGAAATGCGTTGGATAAAAGGTGTGGGACCTTTGCCTTTCAGGTCACTTTTCTAACTGTCTTTTACACCTCATTGATTTTCCTAACCATTGTCTCCCCTTTGGCATTTCTGAAAATGTGTCTAAATGCAGGGCCACCCAGCATGTGTGAGCTCTCAGAGATGCATGAGCTCAAACTCTGCTGTCTGTTGTCATGCATAGTTTAGTGAGATTGCCCATTTGCCCTCATTCACTGCTACACACCAGGACACCCAACAGATGGAAATCCCTTGTGGAATTTTTTTATTGTTAATGATACGGAAATTAATACTGTATTGCTTGCTAATGTGTTGGGCAATTTAATTAAAGCAATAAGGAGAGCTGTGAGATTTTAAGAACCGCTTACTGCCTTATATGCACAGGTTGATGACAGCCATTGATTTTGGGAATATTTTTCATACTTTTAATATATAAAAATTATACATTACTAATAAATTTTTCCTTATTTTAAGTGACAGAAATGTTTTTAGATCACAGGTCATGTTACAAGATTTCTACATTTCATATAAAATAAAGATTTTTTGTGTTTCTGCATAAATTCATCATCGAAGTTCTGTTACTAAATAAAGAGAATCTGATTATGCAAATATGGTGAAATATACAATGTGTTAAGCAAAATGATGTGACAATGGAACAAAGTATGCAGACCTTTTCTATCAGCATCTGATGTTTAATCTGTAAACTGGTAGCAACAGAACAACATCCAAGTGTTTCTAGTAATCAGTCCTGCACATCATCTGATTGGAGGTTATTTTATCAGTTCCTCCATACAACTCTGCTTAACTTGTGATGTCATTTCTTGGATTAATTATGAAACCTCTTTCATGAACGCCCAATAAGCTGGACCTCAAACTTTTTAGAAAAAAGTTTTGAATCATTTCAAGTCGACCTTATTAAAGTCAATTTCTTGGAACATTTTGGTCAACAAAAGTGGAAAGATATGTTAAATATGTGTTTAAATTGATTCTCTTTATCTAGTTGGATAAAGACGGTATCAAATTGAATATAATTCATGCAGAAATACAACTGTTAAATGGGTTGTTTACCTAGAAATGTAAATTCTGTCAGTTTAATCATCCTCATGTCAACCCAGAGCTGTATGGTTTTCTTTCTCTTGAATATAAAATTAGTTATATTGAAAAATATTTTGTCCATAGAGTGAACCGAATGGTTTGGTTACCAACATTGAGTAACATGACACAATTTTTTTTTTTAATTTTCGGGAACTGCCCCTTTAAGGGTTCAATACCTACTATCATCTCTTAGTTGCGTTCATAAATTGGAAACTTTCTATACAGTATTATCAAAAAGAAAAACTCAAAACAATAGCGTATTTGACCGTTTTGGATATAAAATATGAGGGCGGATGTATTTTTAATCAGGCGTTCTACGTGACAGCCTATCAACCGGCGTGGCCTTGGAGGAGGGGTCCTGCATGTACTTCTCTCACTTCCCTCAGCGCTGCTCAATATGGCTGCTCTGTGAGCGCCGCCGTGACTATACCGACGCATTGCACAAGAAAGAAAAAAAAAATACAGCCTTGCAGCGTGTCCGCTTCTCACATTTCTTCCTACGCAACCGTCCACGGGAGAACCGGTGTTGAATCGGCCGTCGCGGTCCCGATTAAAGATTGACATTATGCTGTCGGACGGCAACAAAAACGGGTAAGGGCTGAGAGAAGAAGAGGTGGTTTCTAGAAATACCCTCCAGCGCTGGGTTGGCACATCAATGAGGTGATCGGCGTTTATGATATAATCATTTCGATCCAAGCGATTGTTTTTATGCGTATTGTTCCTGTATCGCTTCTAGTTCGATTCGAAACCAATCGTCGTTTTATTTGATCACAGTAGCTCTCGAAGTCGAAGGGCTTGGCTGTGTCTTAAAACCCAATGTGCTGCCTACACAGACAACATTTTGACGTCATAATGTTCGCATTGAATCAAACGCTGCATACGATGGACAAAAATGAATTTCACGTGTGAGTCGCGGTAGGTTTTGAAATGAAGGCGTTCGTCATGATGTTGGGGGAAGGGGATCTTCTTCAGGCACTTGGGTTCCTTGAGGATGTGAGCAATTCTCTGGCATTTTTAATCACGAGAGATGCGTGTAGTGTTCAATTAATAATGGGAGATATCCGTGTCAACGATGGACCTCGTGAAAGGGATTGCAGCTTTTTATCTTATGAATAAAACAATGTTAACACAGCTTGCGTTTCACCAAAGCCCATTAAGCAGTGTAGCAATTTGTGTAAGAAGTTAGGCCTAGTAAACGTGTTACTTAGGGCTGAAATTGATAGTGTGGTGAGAAAACATTAAGGGTCAGTAAAAAAAACTACAGTTAAGTGATCCAACAGATCTGCATATTAGGTTTCAACTTTTCTTTTTGAAGGAAGGCAAATCTTATGACTGGTGTTCATCTTGAATTATAAGTCCTCAGGGTGAAAGGGGATGTGCTGTAGTGAGTGTTTTTAAAAGCTTAAGAGATGAAACTTTGTCTGAAATAATAATGATATGAAGACCACCATGTTTCAAGAGTCAGTCCAAACATGTTATTGTTTATTAACTGTTACTAAGTGTCTTAATGCAGGAAAAATGAACTCGGAGGCCACTGTAGTTCCCTTTGAGGCGGTATTTCAGGTTTTCCTCTTGGTGCTTGCCAGCTTTGCATTCATGTGTAAATGTTAAGTATTCTAAGCGCTTGGCTTTTTTGTCTACGGGGGATCTGGCTACCGTCCCCCTTCCCCTCAGCATGTGTTGACTGCTTTAATACAAAGGGAAAGCCTTGTGCTCCAAGAACCCAGAGGCAGTTTTTCCCTCCTCGGAGCAAATGGCATCAGGGCTGTTGTGTGTCTGGGGACAGCGGTGCCAAGGTGTGCTGCACAGGTGTGTGTTTGTGCATTAGAGAGAGAGAGAGAGATTGGTTTTCTATAGAATGGTGAATGCAGTTGAATTCCCTGTTGGTGCAGGAGTAATCAGTAGGCTGTGAATCAGTTCCCCTGCTGGCACTTTGTTTGCTAAGGTTTCATTTAGTTCATTAATAGTGTTGCATATGATTAAGGTGAATATGAACTATCTTGTATACTTTTAGGATTGTTAGAGCTGATTGTTGGTCATGCATGTATTTGATTCATTTTACGATTTAAAAATGGCAGCTTAATGAAATTTGAAATTACTGATTTTTTTTTTATCTTAATTTAACAGAAACTGTTTTGAAATCTCAGCCGTCATTACTCTAGATTTCTGTCACATGATCCTTATGATACATGTTTGACTGATTAAAACAGCATTTGATTATTTTCCCGTTGTTAAATCTGTTGTTTCCTCTACAATAATTCAGAGAACTGCTGTCTTATAATGTCTACCTTTTAAAATATGTATATTGGCATTGGTTGATGACAATGTGAAATAGTTGTTTTTGCTTTGACAGTGTTGCAAGATACCATCTTGTTTATGCGTGTGTGAGTGATTTTGGCAGTGAGAGTCATTTAGCCAGGCAGTTATTTATAGGTGGAGTGACCCAGATCAACCACCCTTAGCCACCTTACCCCTCACTCTCTTTCTGTATCTTTCTTTCTCTTGTGTTTCTCTTGACTTTCTCTAGGGAGGTAAAGCAGGAAGCTCTCTCTGAGCCTACAGGTCAAGTTGCCATGGAACTGGAGGGCCTCTCGCATTCAGAGAGTGCTGTGCAACAGTCTGACCACCAGGGGGCAGATTCAAGCGACTCCCGCCCAGAGGAGGTAAGAAGGCCCACAGAATGAAGACCCAGTGGAAATTATAACCCTTTGAGAGGGGATAACAAAAATCTGTGAGGCAACTCTAGTTTAAACTTCTGTAATCAAATTGTTGTCTTCACATACAGTTGAGGATTGGATATTCTTGTTACCTTTATTCTCTTGTTTTCTCTCTTATTCTATAGCAACAGTTGCAGTATCGTCTGGGGGTGGGAATAGCTAATAATGTGTAAAATTAGATCCTGTCATTGTGTGTGAGGGGAAGATTCTGTGCTAATTTTAAATGTGCAGTTTAACACGTTTAGATATTAATTATTTTTGTATTAAACAATCCTTTAGGATTGTAAATGATGTCAAGGTGGCTTAGAATGATCAACTTTTAAACCAATGAGCTAGCTAGTTGATTAGTAAGGACAGATTTTTTAAAAGTTTATTTTAACAACAGTATGTTTATAGTACCTCAATCTGAAACAACTTCTTAAAATGGGTTATCTCAAATGTCACCTGCTTTTTAAAACAACAGTACGTTTTTGTATATTGCGACGTTAGTGTGTAGTTAACCAGCACACAGTGTGTATTTGCATTGTTGTGAGTGAGCAGAATGATAGACCCCTGGCAACGTGTAGTTAGTGATGTAGGCTCTAGTTTTTCTGTCCTCCTATTTCTATCTCTCGTTCTCTTGTCTCTGCCACTCTGTCTTTTGCTCTTGTTCCCTTTCTCTTTTCTTCTCTGGATCTAGTAGTATGACTGTTTTGTGGTTTAAAATCCCATTGATTGCTTTGTTGTGAAAGGTGCCCTCCCCTCTTCCATTGCTCATACTGGTACCTGCATACTGCCACCACCTCTTCTCCTCTACCACCTCCATCACCTGCCCCGCTATGCCCAAGCGTCTCGGCTGTACCTGAACTAGGCCCCCAGAGTCGCCACTGCACACTTAGCCTGAGGGAACCTGCCGGATCATTGGTCACTGCCTCGACAAACAAAACTGATGTGGCCTCCTGATGGGACTGCTTAAGCCAAAAGAGCTGGTAAAACATGGGGAGGCATCAGCCATATTGTGTGAAAGAACGCTGCTGACCAGCAAAGACTTTTTCCATATGTGTACACTAGCCAAACAAGCGTCAGATGGACTTCTCCTGTCAGCATGATGGCTACACAGCTGTTTAATTGTCTTGACGCCCTCTGCTATTTTTACCCACACTTTACTGCTTGAATGAACTGATATATGCACAGACTCATTACACAAACATCTGCTGTTTCTCGCAGACCTGTGTACTCATCTCAGTGTGTCGAATGATCTGAGATAATGAACCGAAGCTTATGGACTAACATCTGGATTTACTTCTGTTTTTTCCTGTTGTTTTGGGATCTCGTCAGTTGTTAACAGACGTACAGCTCTAAAGGACGGACATTTCCAATGCAAATGGACTTATAGAAAGATTTCAAAGAACTTTGCACCAGCCTGATATCATACTTTTTTGTAGCTGCTGTTACCCTTTCAGATTTCCAGATGAACTTGTGAATCATGCCAGTATGAGACCCCTCACAAAGCTTTGACAAAGGAATTTGTCTATACCAGCAGATTGAACTCTGTTTATGCTGATGATAAAAGATTATGGAAGATTATCAGAATATTGACTTGCCAAATGTCACATGGTTCTCATTGGTCCATATTGTGAATGCTGTCACCAAAGCCAGTTTGGACAACATTTTTGCCAAAGACTTGCATTGCTTTCTGAAAACTTGACATAACTTCAAAGACTTTCAAAGACCAGTTGAATCACAATTCCAACCATGAGCAAAAACAGCCTTTGAAACAAAAAGAGCAGTTCCTGTCAGCCGGCCAATCAGCACACTCAATTGTGATCGTATCTCACCCTCACTTCTCAGCCTCCTCTGATTGGACCTTTGTTGCCTAGATACAGTGCACACTGCTGTGCGGTTGGGCCATAGCCAAGCCAGAGAGGAATCAGGTGTCAATGGTACCAGGAAAAACCTTTTTCCCAAGATGTATTTGTTTTTAGATAACTTAAAGTGGAAAGGTTTCTTTTTTTGCTATGTTAACAATGAGGTTAAAGGGTGTTAGTAGTCCTGTATTTTACAGAACATATGGGAAAGTAGGGACATTTGGACAAGCATGTGTTAGCCAAAGTTATGTTAAAGTAAATACTAAAGCATTAGCAGTCTAAGGGACTAAGGGACAATAATAATGGTGGGATTCTCTAACCAACTGTGCATTATTGGTTTAACTGATAGCTGTGCATCTGTTCTTCCCTCTCTCCTTTCTCTCATTCCCCACCTTTTCCCAATGTCTCTTGTGTCTGTTTTGTCTGTTTTTTCCTCCACACATCCACTGGGATCTTGTTTCTCCTCCTTTTTGTTTTATTCCAGAGTTCCGCTGCAAAATCGTTTGCTGCCCGCAAGATCTCCCTGAGCAGTAAGTGCCTTTATTCTGCTGACATGTTTCTGTAGTCCATTTTTCTGTGTGAAAATTGTCTCTGCGCCACACATTTAAACCTACTGGTGTAGAACATAAATCAGTGATGGGATGTTGTAATTACTGAGTACATTTTTCAAAGCAACAACAGCTCTGGATGGAGTGATGCAAAATAACATTTTCTGGCATGAACAAAAACCTTGTCCCATCATTTACACTGAAAGCAGGCATTGCAAAATTTAATATTAAAAGACAAACACTTCCAACTGTAGTCATACTGCAAAGATACCAAAGCCACAACATACATTTTTTTTATTGCAATAGCATTTGTTAAAGGTGACATTTATATGCCCAGTTTTCACAAGTTGATATGATGCTGTAGAGTCTTAATGAAAATTGGTTAATTTCTCAATGGTAGTGCAAATGAACACCCTTTTTGCCTTGTCAAAAACAGCTTTTGCTCCTTTTAAATAATAATGAGCTGCTGTTTACCACACCCCTCTCTGAACTAGATCACGAATATCTGGTGTGGTCCATTTTTGGGGCAAAACCTATTCACCACACATAGAGCACTTGTGCTATTTTTTCCTCTTGTCTGTATGAGCAAAAAAGTGGAGTATTTGAAGCTGTTTCCACATTATGATGACAATCTAAGATTGTTTCAAGTATGCATAATTTATAATTACTTGACATCACAGCCCGCCATAATCAATGTAAAATATAGTGAAAATAAAACACAATCGTAGAATTGTATGAGTGACAGTGACAAATACAGGTTGTAAATGCTTAGCTGCCCAGTCTATGCTGGTTGGTGTGAACACCACACTGAAAAACGCATCGCTGCACACAGCAGAATGATGATCTGATTCTGAATCAGAGTAAACTGAAGCTGGCGTTTGATATAGTAAACAAAAGAAACAAACAAGAATGATATACAAACATTACTTGCATCTTTCGGAAGTTCACTCAAGATATACAGCAAAGTGTTCCCAGGAGAACTTTTAGAACTTTTATCATATATTAACATAAATCTTATCTAATTTATGTATTCATTTGTTTAAGTTTTTTAATTGTATGTTTGTTAATTAAATGTTTTCACCAGCAATATATTATAATATATTTATGATATGTATATGTGTATAAAATGAGATGTATATGCATCTTTTGGATGAATTTATGGTAGCGCTACATACTGTAAATGCAATTTTGATGTGAGTCCAGATTTATACGAATTCTAGAAAACTTGGAACAGGTTGCATGTCTGGATTGCTTCATTTTCATTAGCTACTTATCAGATTACAAAAAGTGGTGGGAGGAGGGCAGACTCCATATTTTGCTCTGAGGCCATTACATTCTAAGAACTAGCTAGTAATGCCAAAACTGGCACCAGATTAAAACAAGTTGCTAGATGACACATTTAAAAACTCATACAGTTTATGACTAAATTTTCTTTTCAGCTGTTCTGTTTTTTTATTTATTTATTTATTTTTTTATTGGTTGCTGACTTACCCTAATGGAGCATGTTAGATGTTCATTTAACTTCTGATTCTTGCATTAAAGCCTATGCTTGCATGCTTAAAGAAGCTTAAGAAAATTTAGTTGCAGTACCATTACAGGGTTACAGAGTATATGCTTCACTATTGTCCTCCACAAATCTTTTACTGCTGGATCTTTATCTAGGTTGTGCAGTGTTTTGATTAAAATTTTCTTGCCTCTAGGTAAAACAGAGATTGCATCATCAGAGTCAGAGCCTGTGGGGGGAGCCAGCAGGAAGAGAAGGTGGGGTTCCAGTACAGCAGTCACAGTCAAGAAACCATCAATCAGCATCACCACTGAGTCACTGAAGGTAAATCACCCAAGACTGCTCCCAAATAGCAGACACATTATGAATTACTTCCTTTTTTAACTGCTTGAATAAATGTTGTAATGTAGTTTAAGTATGGTAGTACTCAGGAAGTCAGATGAACTTGAATTCAGCCCACAAGATTAGCCAGTGATGTACCAGGACATAAAAAGATTCAGATCCATGTCTGTCAGTCACAGTCATTTAACCATTATTCATGCAGTGCATACTTCTAATAAATTCACACAGACCATAGAGAACTAGCCTTGTAGAATCATCACCAATTTCTCATATAAACAGAAGCGGGAAATAAATTCAATCTTAGCTAGACAATAGAAACACACCAATACATGTTAATACAAAAAGCTGAATCACTGAAATATTGTATTAATTTAAAAGGTTTGTAAGATTTAAAAGTACCACATCATAGTATTTGAACATAGTTTATGCTTTTTTGTCTTTTACAGACATTAATTCCAGACATCAAGCCCCTACAGGAGGCAGTAGTGGATTTGCACCCAGATGAGGGGCGTCTCTCTGTGGACGAGGACTCATCTGGGCCTCGAGAACGAGAGGAACCAGATGAGGATCAGGGCCTGAAGATCAGACGCACAGTGACACAGGTCAGACATGCAGAAGACTGCCGAACTGCACAGAATACAAGCATAAGCTACTAATCTTTATCTACATGTCTGTGAACTTCTGTCCAGATTGTTCCATCTGATGGACACGAGAATGGGCAGAAAGAAATGGATGAGGAGGATGAAGAAGATGATGAAGAAGAGCAGAAACACTCAGGAGAAGAAAAGGAAAAACATAGGAAACAGGAGAGCTCTCCTGATGCTAGTATGGATACACCGGAATGTGATACCCAAAAAGGTGACTGTTCTTGACTTGTTGGTTTTAATTAAATCAAACTCATTTTCAGAAATCAACTTTTTATTTTTTTTTCTCAGTCACACCCAGTGATTCTTTAGTAAGGCGCTCGATCAGTCAGCAGAAATCAGGTGTGTCCATCACTATCGATGACCCCATAAGGACGGGCCGCCAGCTTTCTCCTCCTCGTGGAAAAACCTCCAACATCATACATGTCCTCCACTTGGTAGGCACTGGATCACTGCTCTCTGTAATGTAGGGATGTTTTTGAATAATTTAAGACAGGATTAACAGCTGAATTTGGAGGATATTTTTCTTTATCAAAATATAAACACATTATGTGTTTACTAACATGAACTAATAATGAACAACCATTGTACAGCATTTATTAATCATAGTTCAACATTTACAAATGCATTATTAAAATCTGAGTTAACACTGAGATATTATGAACTAACAATGAATAACTTTATTAATATAAAAACTGTAATCAATGTATTGTTCATTGTTTGTTCACCTTAGTAAATAAATACATTAGCGAATACGACTTGATTGTAAAATGTTATCAAATTTTGTTTTGATCTGATCTCAAGTGTACAATGCTAAATAAAGGTGTCTAAAATGTTTTGTGTTTGTCCACCTTTGAACACGTTTATTTGTAGATTTAATTTAGTTAAAACACATGGTCGAATGTGTTCAAACAGCTACAAGGAATGACCTGTTTTTCACTAACGGATCAAATATAATTCTTATGGAATGCATTGTCAGAAAGCACATCAAAACAAGTCATTTGTAATTCACCATTTTGCCAAATCATGGATTACATAGGAAATTGATGCTTTTGATAGCTTTTCTGTTCATTTGTAAGCTGCGTCATTCAATAGCACTCAAGCGTCCCTCATGTAGAGCGTAATCAAATAAGAAGGAAATGTCTCAATAAAATTTAAACACAAGAGATGGATTTGATCTCTTGTGTTAATAACAGGTAAAAACAGGGCCTAGGTTTATTTTACTGCTCTTGACTCCTGATCTAAACTGTTTTTTATTTTATTTTTTGTAGGTGCGACCTTTCACCTTAGGGCAGCTGAAGTTACTGTTAAATCAGACTGGCACAATGGTGGAGGAGGCTTTCTGGATTGATAAGATCAAATCTCACTGCTATGTCACAGTAAGAACATTATTACTATTATTAACATTTTGACAGATGGTTTTAAATTTGGTTTGAAACAACATCTGTTTTATGATTTTGTCTGTCAGTACTCCACTGTAGAGGAAGCAGTGGCCACTCGAGAAGCCCTGCATGGTGTGAAATGGCCAGCAAGTAATCCCAAAGTACTACGTGTGGACTTTAGTGACCAGGATGAGGTCTGGACCGTTTTCCTGAGCTGCTTTCTTTAGTAGTCTCCATTCTCATCTTATAATCAAACATCTCATTGTCTTGTATTCTGTTGTAATTCCAGTTGGACTTCCACAAAGGTCTGATCTTGGGTAAGCGTCCAGGTGTAGGTCAGGACCCTCAAGCCTCAGTACCGTCCAGTCGCCCCCCTGCTGCTCATCCACCGCTCCCTCCTGCAAACCACGAAAAAGATAAAGAACGCGAGAGAGAACGAGACGGAGGTTCTTCAGCTGTCAGAGACCAGTGGGCTGAGAGAGAAAGGGCCATGGAGAGGAGAGAGAGGACCCGTTCTGAGCGGGAGTGGGATCGGGATAAAGTCAAGGATTTCGGGAGGGAGGAGCGAGACCGAACAAGAAGGTCCCGATCGAGGGAGCGAAGACGCAGAGAGAGAGGCAAGAGCAAAGAGAAGAGGACTGAAAAGAAAGGTGAGGAACAACTACTCTGGTTTACTCCATTCACTTTTATTTCCACCTAGATTTAATATGACATCATCTCTCCTCTATTTTCCAGAAAAACCAGAAGAGCCTCCTGTTAAACTTCTCGACGACCTCTTCCACAAAACTAAAGCGGCCCCCTGTATATACTGGTTACCCCTCACTGATGAACAGGTCAGTTCCTCTAGATCAGTATTTCTCAACCACGTTCCTGGAGGACCACCAGCTCTGCACATTTCCATGTCTCCTTAACCAAACACACCTGATTCAGATCATCAGCTCATTAGCAGAGACTGAAAGACCTGTAATGGGTGTGACAGACAAAGGAGATATCCAAAACATGCAGTGTTGGTGGTCTTCCACGAACGTGGTTGAGAAACACTAGTCTATATCATCCTGTCTTTGTCTCATTTTAGTCTTAATAAGGAAATAAGGTTGTCAATGAACATTTTTTGCCCTTTTGTTTATGAAATTAACACTCTTAGGGATGTGGCAATAAGGAAGTTGTAGCTGAAACTGATAATCAATAACTATTTGGAAGCTCATAACTAATATATAGGGCAGTATATTCAAATTTTGACATACATTTTTCTGGGCCTGAACAAAACCCAATCAAATACAATTGATAAAACTGATTTTATTTTATAAACTTAACTATAGAACGCAAGGAAACGGCAAGAAAACATGTTCTTTCTTTTCCCAATTTTGTTTTTGTCTGAAGTCATGTTTTTGCCCAAGACCTCTTGTCTTTTAAATGATATATTTAATGAGGGAATTGAAAAATTCATAATACTGCATTACGAACTCACCTGAAGGTTTGCACAAAGACTCCTCTTGGACTATTGTTCTCAATGGCTTTGGATATTCTGTCACCATAGGCTCCCTTTTGTAACCTTAAAAATTCACAAACATTACTGTGAAGTCGCACATATGGAAATCTGATATTTGGTCATATTTGAACATATATATAAAATTATACTTGTTCAGTAATTTTTTACCCTATATATAGGGTAAAAAAAAATTACTGAACACATCACCATTTTTCTCAGAAAACATATTTTGTGCTATTGACTTTTCACCAGATGTCAGTGACAGCCAAAGTAATCAATACAAACAGAGAAAACGAAACTAATTCGTTTATAAATGAAGTTATGTGTAATAAAATGAAATGACACAGGGAAAAAGTATCAAACACATGAAGAAAGGAAGGTGTAGAAAGACATGGATCCAAAGAATCCAATAGAAAATAAGAACTAAAGATAAACATTCATAAAAGAGATCCAAAAATGGTCAAGATGTTTAGACTGAAGTCGTGCCAAGTCAATGCATGCGACTCCATCCTCCATACACAAGGCGTCTTGAAGCTGTCCTTACCAAAATAACCTTTTAAAAGTCTTAAATACATTTCAGCAGTTCAATACGTTCTCATTGTGTCATTCCATTGTTATTACACATAACTAATTTTATTTGTAGGTTTGGGTTTTTACCAAAATTTTGGTCAATTTCATGTCAGCAGCTTTTGCCAGAAAAAAAAAATCATGATGTATTCAATACTTATTTTACCCACTGTATACACATCAACTATGAATTATTGTCTCTGGTGTGAACAATCCTGTAAGAAATAGTCAAATTTGCCATCTCATCTCATGTATGCACATTAAACAGAAAATAAATTCAAATTTTAAAACTAACCAAACCATACCAGTAAAAAATTCACATTATACATATCCATACCCATACCTGTGTTTTTCTCATAGAGCTGCACAATCTTCTGAAGAGCTGTGTTGCACTTTAGATCAGGCTGTTCGCTGAATGTCTCTTTACAGTATGGACAGATGCAGACGTGACTGTAGTCCCAGCACTTTTCCAGGCAGGTCTTACAGTAGTTGTGTCCACACGGAGTGCTCACTGGATCACTGAACACATCCAGACACACTGAACACTGGAGCTCTTCAGACAATGGACCGCCGGTGCATAATGGGTCTGAAAGCAAGATTTTGAGATGGTAATTTTCTGATTTGACTGAAACATTGTTGCACACAGTAAACATAGATGTATGAAACACACACATTATTCAGAAACATGTTCAAACTTTTATATATAATATACTCTTACCTTCCATTGGGCTTTCCATAAAGAGTTGCACAATTTCTCTAAGAACTGTGTTGCTCTTTACTTCAGGTCTTTTGCTGGAGGTTTCTTTACACAATGGGCACCTGTAATCCTGACTGTTGTCCCAGCATCGTTTCAGGCAGCCCTTGCAGAAGTTGTGTCCGCATGGAGTGCTGACTGGATCAGTGATCACATCCAGACACACAGGACACTGGCACTCGTCAGACAGAAGAAGACTTTTACTGAGACCCATAACTGGAAACACAGAGAAATTACTTGAATGGACTAATGTTAATGTCAGTAATTCTCATAATATGATTGGTTACAGAAGTTATCAACAAAACATTGTCGATGTACATTATGTATTTACTGATTTACATGAATATAGTCATTCCACAAAGACTTACATGGAGGTAGATCAATACTATCTCTTCTTCCAAGACTGTACTTTGGTGGTTCTGCCATTCTGTTACAATCCATCAGCTTTTATAACAGGGTGTTGCTGGAGAATTCACTCTATCACATCATGGTCACCAGGGTCCGCGTATCATCTGTTCATTCGATTATTCCCTTTATTCTGGAAAACGAAACACCAGAAAAACAGTCAATATTTCGTCTTTCTGTTTATTCTGTAGGCACACAAAAAATAAAAGCTCATCTGTTATCCTGTTTTTAACTCAAAACGGAGAATTAAAACAAGCACAAAACAAAAACGAAATAATGAGTCAAAAAAAACGGTGTATTTATTCGTTTATTCGTTTGATCAAAAAACAAACACCAAAAAACGAGAATTCAACATGTGGGCGTGCATGAGACACCCCTTTTTCTGCCGATTGATCAATAGCTATGAGGCGCTGTAGGATTTAAATAAATTAATAAATTAAATTTCGCTTATCAACACATACATAAAACACGTGCATATACACTTATAAATTACTCGCATATACACCCATGCTATTGGATGTACAAAACAATATATATGAAACTTGCGTATACATATAAACTTGATGCATGCATACACACGCACATAAACTCGTTACTTGCAAACACACATACACATTCAGAATCAGAAAGAGCTTTATTGCCAGGTATGTTCACACATACGAGGAATTTGTTTTCGTGACAGAGCTTCTACAGTGCAACAGAATTACAGAGACAGGACAAAAAACAGATAATATATTTTAAAAATAAAAGTAATAGTGAATGCAAATATACAAATTGACAAGTGTATGTACACGTATATTACTATATACAATGTTAAATGGCCTGACGTAGCTGTCTGAGTTTTACAGTGAACCATGGTTTGTCATTGTTGTATGTGAGTTGAGTCCTGGTAGGAATGCACATGTCTTCACAGAAACTGATATAAGATGTTACAGTCTCTGTAAGCTCATCCAGATCGTTTGCAGCGGCTTCAAAAACATTCCAGTCAGTGAGGTCGAAACAGGCTTGTAGATCCCGCTCTGTTTCGGTAGTCCATCTTTTCACAGATCTTAATACAGGTTTGATTGTTTTCAGTTTCTGCCATCTAGTGGACAGAAACAGAAACATCAACTAATCACTACAAATTCAATACAGATTTATGAAAAAGATTGGTTTGTTTATTTTGACAAAAATAGAAAATAAAATGATGATAGTTATTATAAAATAATATATATTCATTTTTGTATTACTGTCTGTATTAAGCTCACACACAGTGCATCGACGCATTCTTAGAATCGCCGGACGTTCCATACACGTCAGAGATAGAACAAAGACAAACACATTTGCGCTTCACCACTACACCTCACTTCACTTCACATTATGAAGAGGAAGAGTCACCACCCAAAAGAAAAATCGATGGGACAGACAAGATCTGGGTAACGTTACGCTTCATTTGTGTTATCGCTTACGAATTTTTAAAAAACGAACATGTATTTAACACACAATTATTAGACAACTGAATCTATTAGGCGTGATATAGAAAGGCCAACAGGTCTGATAGCTAAATGACATCTTTGTCTTTGGACTTTGGCAGACAGGCGCGATCATCTGGAGAAACGGGAAACACCACAGTAATGAGAGGTAAGTGAGGGTCAGGTGTTTCTGTTGCAGGTAATGGAGAAACAACAAGGGCATCGCTGGAGATAAACTGAAGAATTGGAGACCAGCTTGTGAATCACTAGAGATCAACAATCAGGTACAGATCTGTTTCCATTGTCAATTACAATAGATAGGTAGGTAGAAAAATAGACGTCTTTCCAAGAGGAAGGGGGGGGCGGGGGTACAGGAAGGAAAAAAAGAAAGAAAAGATGTCCTTCCAAGAAAAATAAAAGAAAAAGAAAGTTCTTTAAAGAGGAAGGGGTGGTGGTGGGCATATAGAAATACAAAAAAAGAAAGAAAAAAATTATGTCCTTCCAAGAAGAAAAAGAAAAGAAAAAAAATGTCTTTCCAAGAGGAAGGGGTGGGAATACAGGAAGGAAAAAAGAGAAAAGAAAAGATGTCTTTCCAAGGAAAAACCAAAAAGAAAGTCCTTCCAAAAGGAAGGGTGATGGTGTGCATATAGGAAGGCAAAAAAGAAAGAAAAAGAAAATATGTCCTTCCAAGAAAAAAAAAGAAAATATCCAGTTCATCCATCTGTGTTCCTGGTTCGCCATACCTCCTGTGGTCCATTCTACTGTTATCCACATCTTCCTGCAATATCCAGCGTCTTTGAACATTGTTTACCAAACTGCCATCCCTTCAATAAACTGTTATCTACTTATGTCTGCATCCCGGGTCCTTCTGTAACAAAGGGGTGGTGGTGGGCATGTTGGAAGGGGAATAAATATGTCCTTCCAAGCAAAAAGAAAAAGTGCTTCCAAGTGGAGGGTGGTGGTGGTGGGAGGAGATGGCATATATCTTGATATATAGGTTGATATATATATAGACAAAGACAGGCAGATAGTTGACGGGTGAGTATGGGAGTTTTAGGATTTGGGTTTGTATAAAACTTGTACAAAAAAAAAGAAATATCCCAGTTTATAGTGTGGAATAAAATTCTTAGTTATAATATCCAACACATTTATTAAAATTCATTTGTTATTTTATTGTATATTTACAACTGTATTCTATGTGATGTGTGCTGCTTGGACAAATGAATGTCTCTCTCAGATTAACAAAGTGAAATCAATCAATCAAAGTCTCTTCTGTATTTTGTCATCACTGTTGTGTTTCTACATTTGTTTTCTTTAGTTTACCTGCAGTAAACTAGTAAAAATTGTAAACTTGCTCCTGTAGTCATTATTACAGGCTACTCTGCTTTTTTTATGTATATAAAATCAGTTTAGTTCAGCTGTAGGCTACAAGAGTCTATTATAAAGTGAGGTGGTGTGCATCTGACAGCAAAGCAGAAGGAGTAAAACAAACATTCATATCTTCATTTAAAATAAACCATTTTGTCTTTATTATTGCTGTTTTTGTTAATAACCATGAACCACAAATGATACTTTCATTTGTTTGGGTTACAATGCAAAATCTAAAGATAAGGCTATTAATTTTTGTTACAAATTGTATTTTATCATACACCACAAATACATGGTTTTAACTATACATCTAAATTCATGAGGAAAATCATTGAAAACTGTATAAAGGTGTTTTCTCAGCTTAAAAAAGTTTGAGATTTCTAAGAAAGGGCGTTCCCTGCTTATTTGAATGCCTCTGACATGATGTAAATGTAGAGTGCTCAAATGATGGCATGTATTTGTTTAGTCTAAAGAGACAAAAGCATCAAAATAACAGAAATAAAAATATGACTTTTCTGTGAATACAGTCGCTAAGCTCATATAAACATTTAGCAAAAGCATAAATCAACACAACTGTAAGTTACAAACATTCTTTTTTAGAGATATTATAATATAATTTATATAACATAATATGAAATGGAACATTATTATATATATTTTTAACTTACAAATGGTTATTATTCATTAGAGTCCAGTAATTCTTGCTGACTGGTGAAATGATCAGCGGGTCTGAATTTTTATCTCCATTATTAAAGCCCGGGCTGAAATACGGATAGAGTTTCTCAGTGAAAGGCTGACCGGTGAAAGAGTAGATATGAGACCTGGACTCTACATCATAAAATGAGACTAAACCCTCCTCATAATCTACAAACACACCCACCGTCTGGGGCTTCACTTTCAGGCAGAGAGACACAGACAGACTGTCACAGGCCTTATACTCACTTCCATTCCTCAACCACAGAGTCCACAGTCCATTCCTAGGGCTCAGAGTAATTATTCCCTTTCTGTTAACAGACTCTCTCGCCACTCCTAAATCCCACTCCGTTTTCCCTTTTACCTGCACTTCAAAATAAAACTTGCCAGAGCAGAATCCCTCCTTCCCCAGGACACTGGGACATTTATCAAACCTCCACGGATTATCCGGGACAGGCTGACGTGTTTCTCCATATTCAGCTTGTTTGTCCTCCTCAGACAAGAAGAGTTTGGGGTGAGCAGTTTCAGGATCCATGGTCACATTCACTGAGGGAGAGATCACAATTTAGAAGTACAGTTAAAACCATGTATTTGTGGTGTAGGATAAAATATACAACCATGATACACGCTTTATATATATATATATATATATATATA
>CAIGQV010016434.1:0-10962 GCA_903798115.1 Danio jaintianensis
TGAATTTATAGACACATAAATTGTAGGCTCCAACAGATGAGCAGTTCAATTGAATGTAATTTTAGTTCGGCTGCCATTAACAATAAAGTCAACCCAAATATTCATAATTAAATAATAACTTGTTATTATTAATTATTAATATTTTTAATTTTGAGCTTAATTCGCTACAGAAAAGATTTATTAATATATATATATATATATAACTTAATTTGAAACTAGATTATTCATTCATTCATTCATTTTCTTTTCGGCTTAGTCCCTTTATTAATCCGGGGTCGCCACAGCGGGATGAACCGCCAACTTATCCAGCATATGTTTTACACAGCGGATGCCCTTCCAGCTGCAACCCATCACTGGGAAACATTCATACACACACATACACTACGGACAATTTTAGCTTACCCAATTTACCTATACCGCATGTCTTTGGACTTGTGGGGGAAACCGGAGCACCCGGAGGAAACCCACGCGAACACAGGGAGAACATGCAAACTCCACACAGAAATGCCAACTGACCCAGCCGAGGCTCGAACCAGCGACCTTCTTGCTGTGAGGCGAACGTGCTACCCACTGCGCCACTGCGTCGCCCGAAACTAGATTATATAAATATATATTTCAACACTAGTCAAGACATATTTGCACAAATGAATCCTGTCCTGAGCGAGAAGTACTTTGAAAATTGTACGTGAGCGCTGCTTTGTTTATGGTTACAATGTGTGCAGCATTACTTCTAGTTTCCCTTTGTGGAATGACAATACAGATACTGACACTTGGGGTGTGGAAAGATACATCCTCTCATGCAGACACAGAACGTTCTTATTTTAGCTGGCAGTAGTCCGTTTGCTATGTGCAGCTATTTGAAACAGAAGGAACCAGATGCAACTGGTGACAACATAAGCTTAAAGAAGGTATAAAGGGCCAGATTTACTTACAACTGGTGTCAATGCAAGCATCTTGTGGTGTGTTATTAGTAGATTACTCACAGATCTTTTCACTCCCATCGGTTCTTTTATTTGATTTAGCTCTTGCTGTAATTTGCCTGTTTGCTGGATTTAGGGTTGGTGTAGGTGTAATAGACATTAATAAAACACAACTGGCTACTGTGAGGTTGGAATAGGTGTAGACATTCAAAAACACAATATGTTGGACTCAGTGTCCTGTACAAGACGTAAAAAATAAATCAAAACTTCAGAAGGTGTGTATTGTACAGCCTACTTGGAGCTGACCAGCCCATTTGGAAGTGTCTCCGAGTTCAACCTTCATTTATACCCTTCTCTCCCTTGCTGCTCTGAAAGCAGACAGAAGCCACAGAAAAAACCAAATGTAAGAAACGAAGCAATCAAATTTAAAGTATATCGATACTACACCAGAGCTGAGACATGTTTATTAATTTAGGTCCAATGAACCAGATGCATGGGCACAACTAGGCTTTGCGCATTTGGAAGAACAGAGTGTTGTAAACCGATGCTATTCTGTGAAGTTTCAGTATTTTCACAGAAAGGTTTTTGTTTTGTTTTTGTTCATACCCTTGTTTCCCAAAGTGGAAATGTTAAGAAAATGGTGGAGTGAATATAAAGCATGTGTTTCCAAATCAGTCATTTATGTAGTATTATATATTCTGGTTTATGTAACAATATACAGCTGATATATAGCTGATATATAATAGCTGACACTTTGTAAATATCGTATATGCATTTTCCCATAAATGTACAGAATTTGGTATAGTTTTTGAAGAAATTGTCATAGTGTTTTGTGTTCCTAAAAATAATTATTGCAAATGTCCTTATCTTTTTCTTAAGAGAAAACTAAAAATTAAAAACTCTTGAGGTGCTCTTTATTTGTCAGTGTCTTCAGCAAAAGCCTCCATTTATTCAATTACATAATGTCAAAGACTAACTGTACTTCTGAGGAAAAACGTTTACTGTACTTCCTAAGAAGAAATAGATTTTCTTAAGAATGCATCTGAGAACTTCTGAAGTACTTTTCAAGAATTGCATTTAATGACATTCTAAGAAACGTCTTGGAATTTATCTTAACAAATGTCTTTAGTGATTCCTTAGAGGGTTATTATGTTATACAAATGTAATTTTTGATTTCCTTCCTTTGAATAAACTCTCCTGTCTCTTGTGTCCAAGTAAGCAGTCCTGACAAAGTCATGAAATGCTTTTCAGTTTTGCAAAATCCCAGTATTTGTTGCAGGTTTACACCAGTTTTTAAATCTAGAAGTATTATTTCAGCATGTCACTAAAATATTATTAAATAGATGGAACATAGAAAACTAGTAAAAAGGATAGTTCATTCAAAGTAAAAATGTACTCACTATTGGACACCCTCTCAAACATTTAGAGTTTATTTTTTTTGTTAAACACAAAAGAAGATATTTTGAAAAATCTGAAAACATGTAACCATTGACTTTAATAGTAGGAAAAACAAATATGGAAATCAGTGGTTACAGGTTTCCAGCTTTCTTCAAGTTCTGGTTAGAATTTTTTGAACATTTTCTTTTGTGTTTGACAAAATAACGTTCGTTAGGCGGCGCGGTGGCGCAGTGGGTAGCCCTGTCGCCTCACAGCAAGAAGGTCGCTGGTTTGAGCCTTGGCTGGGTCAGTTGGCATTTCTGTGTGGAGTTTGCATCTTCTTCCCGTGTTGGCGTGGGTTTCCTCCGGGTGCTCTGGTTTCCCCCACAAGTCCAAAGACATGTGTTATAGGTGAATTGGGTAAGCTAAATTGACCTTCAAGAGTTCGCCCTTAGCTGATGATTGATTATGAAGCGTATTTGGCGTGCTGTCTCGGGAGAGAGCCCTGAGCTCATGAGGTCCTCAAGCCCGGGGCTCCCTCCCGTTGAAGGGCGAGGGGAGTTTGAGCTCAGGTAGATCTCGAGAACTCCCCTGCTTGATAAAGGTGAATTCGAATTATGAATAATTATGGAGAGAAATTGCTGAAGTAATCGCTTGTCTATGGTGTCGATTTTGTTTGGTCAATTTACTTATGTTACATGTTTTTGTCTGTGGGAGGAAACCGGAGAGCCCGGGGAAAACCCACGCAAACACGGGGAGAACATGCAAACTCCACACAGAAATGTCAACTTGGCAAAGGTAAAGGCTTGAGCAAGTGACATTCTTGCTGTGCGGCAACAGTGCTAACCACTGGGCCTCCGTGCTGCCCTGTCGAGGAAAGGGGAGGAGTAGGGGTGGAAGGGGGGATTCTTCAAGACGAAGATGGCTAAGGTAAGATACTCTGATTATTTATAGTGCTTTAGGAATCATCTGATTGGTGGATCATGCATTAGCTAATGCGTGACCAGCTGCTATCAATCATAATCACGAGCTCCTCTCGAAATTAGTTTATGAATAAACTTCACTTCAAGAGTTCGCCCTTAGCTGATGATTGATTATGAAGCGTATTTGGCGTGCTGTCCCGGGAGAGAGCCCTGAGCTCATGAGGTCCTCGAGCCCGGGGCTCCCTCCCGTTGAAGGGCGAGGGGAGTTTGAGCTCAGGTAGATCTCGAGCACCCCCCAAAATGCCTTTAACAGCTCGGGACAGCAGCCGCGTATTGAAGAACCCCCCAAAAAGCAGGAAATCAATGCTATATCCGGCTGCTGGATATAATATTGAGAATGGAAGGGAGGGAGGGGGCTCCTGCGGGAGCAAAGGAGATGCAGGCTCCAGCTTGGGGCACTCCTGCGGGAGTAGAGCCCAGGGGTGGACTCCTGTTGGGAGTCGAGCTTGGGAGACTCCTGTGGGAGTCGAGCTGGGGAGTGATGGCCTATGCGGAAGAAAGGTGTAGAAGTACGATTAGTACTAGAAAGAAGGGGAAGTCGCGGAGAAACTCAACGCTGAAATGGAAAAGAGGCGGAGAGACTCGACGCTTGGAGGAAGCGGAGCACTCAACGCTGCGAGACGGAAAGGAAAGTGGGGCGGAGAGACTCGACGCTAAGAGGGAGCGGAGCACTCAATGCTGGGACAGAAAGGGGGAGTGGAGAGACTCGACGCTGGAAGGGAGCGGAGCACTCGACACTAGAAGGAAGCAAGGGGGCGGAGAGACTCGAACGCTTGAAGAGCGGAGCACTCGACGCTGTAAGGAAGAGAGATTGACTAATGGCCGGGGGGGCGGTGATTGACTCCTGCGGGAGTCAAGCTGGGGAGTGATGGTTTATTCGGAAGAAAGATGTAGAAGCACGATTAGTACTAGAAAGAAGGGGAAGTATCGGAGAAACTCAACGCTGAAAAAGAAAAGAGGCGGAGAGACTCGACGCTTGGAGGAAGCGGAGCACTCGACGCTGTGAGACGGAAAGAAAAGTGGGGCGGAAAGACTCAATGCTAAGAGGGAGCGGAGCACTCGACGCTGGGACAGAAAAGGGGGAGTGGAGAGACTCGACGCTGGAAGAGAGTGGAGCACTCGACACAAGAAGGAAGCGAGGGGGGCGGAGAGACTCAAATGCTTGAAGAGCGGAGCACTCGACACTAGAAAAAAGGAAGGAGGTGAAAAGATGGGGTGGGAGGGGGGCTGAGAATGACTCCTGCGGGAGTCGGGCTTGGGGGCACTCCTGCGGGAGTAAGCCCAGGGGTGGACTCCTGATGAGAGTCGAGCTTGGGAGGCTCCTGCGGGAGTCAAGCTGGGGAGTGATGGCCTATGCGGAAGAAAGATGTAGAAGCACGATTAGTACTAGAAAGAAGGGGAAGTAGCGGAGAAACTCGACGCTGAAAATAGAAAAGAGGCGGAGAGACTCGACGCTTGGAGGAAGCGGAGCACTCGACGCAGCGAGATGGAAAGAAAAGTGGGGCGGAGAGACTCGACGCTAAGAGGGAGCGGAGCACTCGAAACTGGGACAGAAAAGGGGGAGTGGAGAGACTCGACGCTGGAAGGGAGCGGAGCACTCGACACAAGAAGGAAGTGAGGGGGCGGAGAGACTCGAACGCTTGAAGAGCGGAGCACTCGACGCTGGAAGGAAGAGAGATTTGACTAATGGCCGGGGGGGTGATTGACTCCTGCGGGAGTCTAAGCTCGGGGTAACACTCCTGCGGGACTCAGAGCTGCGGGGCCAAACTCCCGCAGGAGTCGGGAAAGGGAGGGGGCAGTGGAGACTCCTGTGGGAGGGGCTGGGGCGGGGGCTCCTGTGGGAATTGGGGGTCGGAGCTGGGGAGTGAGGGCCTATTGCAGAAAGAAAACATAGGAACTGGCTTTGAAGCCTGAAGTAAGTCGTGGAACTGCTGAAAGGAAGGGAGACGGAGGGACGGAGAGACTCTACGCTTAAAGAGCGGAGCACTCGACGCGGAGGGACAGAGTAAAAAAGGGGGGGCGGAGAGACTCAACGCTTAAAGAGCGGAGCACTCGACGCTAGAAGGAAGGGGGTAGGCGGAGAGACTCGACGCTAGGAGAAAGCGGAGCCCTCCACGCTGGAAGGAAGAGAGGTTTATACTATTGGCCGGGGGGGTGATTGACTCCTGCGGGAGTCTGAGCTCGGGGTAACACTCCTGCGGGAGTCAGAGCTGCGGGGCCAGGGTTCTGCAAGAGAAGGGAAAGGAAGGGGGCGGTGGATACTCTTGCAGAGGGAACGAAAGGTGGCTAGCGGGCGTAACTCCTGCGGGAGTTGAGCCTTAAGGGGATGGAAAAGCGCATGCTGGGTTTGGGGGAAAACTAGGGGCCAAGTGGCTGAGCTCAGCGTTAATGGGGAGACTGGTTGGACAGTCTTACTCCTTGCTACCAGTGGAGGGGCGCTGGCTGATAAGGGTTTGTTGGGCGGACTTAAGGTGAAAGTGGCTGAGGCGGATATAGGAGTTAAATGCGTCTGATGACCACCGGCCAAGGGCCTGGATTTGGCGTTGTGAGAGGCCTTTGTGTGCGGCAGTAGTAGCTGCTCCGATTCTGAAAGAATGCCCGGAAAAGGGGTCTGGGGAAAAACCTGAAAGACGAAGGACGTCTTTTAAGTGCTTTTGAAACCAGAATCGTGTTACGGCCTGGTTAGCGTCATCAACAAAGAGGGGGGAAAAGGGGGTATGATTTTGACGCTTCCTGAAGTGAAGGAAAGCTAGAAGGGTGTGAAAGGGGCTAGTGGGGGAGGGGAGGTCAAAGATATAAACAAAATGGCCTTTCCTGAACTGGTCTGTCTTACTCTTTTTGATAAAGAAGGCAAGGGTTTCTTTATCCAACAGAGTCAGGTCTGAGATTGTGGGGTGGATGGCTGGGTTAAATTGGGAGGTTGTGGTCAGCTCAGAGCTCCTGAGGAAACCAAAAAATGCTAGGTTAAACATAGCATCTAAGGTGCGAGCTGTGTGGGGTGACTGGTAGCCTTTGCGGAGGGTAGATATGCATTTGGAGAGAATGCTGAGGGTGATGGGTTGTCTAGGATCTGGGGGGGGGAGGGGTTGGGCTTTCCGTATACCCTTGATAAGGAGGTTTGTTTGGGAGTTAGTTATGGCCTCAGAAGGAGCTCCGTGGATCAGTTTATGAAAAAACTGGATGCCGCTTAAGTAACTCTTGATGGAGCTAGCTTGAATGTTTTTTGAGATGTGGAGGTAGGAGATAAATGAGGTGATGGAGAGGAGGGAGAAATCGGGGAAATGAGCTTTATATAATGAATGGAAATGTTTAAAAGCATTCCAAGCTGTGAGGTATGACTAAAGTGTTCTGGGAGCTACTGCTTGTAAAATGAGTGAGATGGAGGATTCACGGAGGCTATAGAGGGGGTGTTTCAAGGCAATATCAATTCTGAATAGTGAGGCACTGGGGTTGGATGAGGATCCGCTTCTGGAGCTAGCAGCCAAAACCTCTGACAAGATCTGGTTTCTTGCTATGTTGGAGACGGCAGGGGGTTCCAGAACTAGGGCGTTATGCGGCGGAGGAAGGGGAGTGGCTGTGGATAGGGTGAATGGGGGGCGTGCAGTGGAAAGTTGTGAAGGACGGTGGGTTGGATCTGTGCTAGTGAGTGTAGGGGGGAGTGTGGAGGGGGGTAAGAAGATGGGAATGCTAGAAGTAGGGTAGTTAGCTGGGGGGGGCGTTAGGGAAGGAGCTAGGGGCGAGGGAAGAGAAAGGGTTAATCTGGGCTAATGGGTTTGAAGCATTGGGAGCTTCTTGGCTTTGAGGGGGAATGAATGGTGTAGGAAGGGTGGGACTGGAGGAAAAATTAGAAGGCGGGGCTGGTGGCCAGAAAGGAGATCTGGGTTTGTCCATTTGAATGTCTTGGATATGAGAGGAAGAAGAGCGGTGGAGTGTAGTCGGGGTTTCCTGGGGGTGGTGACTGGATGAGGTACGGCTGGGGGCGTGGCTTCTTTTAGACGTCTTCCTGGGTGCTTGAGCTGGCGGGGAGATTGTAGGCGGGTTGTATGGTGCGAGACGAGTCTTGGTTTTCCGGGTATTCTCTTTCCTCTGCGGCGTAGGGGGTTTTTTCAGATTTGTGATGGTGTTGTGGTAAAGTTCAAGCAACTCTTTTTTGTTGAGGGAGCGGGGAGCGTTGATGCCGGCATTGGAAAGGAATTCGCGGAGTTCCTGGATGGTGATTCTTCCAATGAAGTTGGAGGGGGAAGAATCTGAGGCGTAGGATGAAGCAGGTGAGGTGGTATGCATTCTGGAGGTCGATGGAGAAGGGGATACAGCGTGGCTAGGAGGTCTGGCGGAGGAAGAACGTGTGAGGCGTCGGCCTCTTGTCGAAGCCTCGGACTCGGCAAAGGAGCCTGGCGGAGCTAGATGGTGCTGGGCCGTGGCTTGATTCTCCTGGAGAGCGGGGTTCTCAGCCGAGTTGTTGTTGCTGTTGTTGGTGCTGCTTTCCATATTGGCTGGCGTTTGTTGCTGCGTCGGTAAGTAGTTAGATTACGCGAGGCTGCTTCTTCAAGACGAAGATGGCTAAGGTAAGATACTCTGATTATTTATAGTGCTTTAGGAATCATCTGATTGGTGGATCATGCATTAGCTAATGCGTGACCAGCTGCTATCAATCATAATCACGAGCTCCTCTCGAAATTAGTTTATGAATAAACTTCACGTAGTGTATGTGTGTGTATGGGTGTAATGAGTGTGTATGGGTGTTTCCCAGTGATGGGTTGCAGCTGGAAGGGCATCCGCTGCGTAAAACATATGCTGGATAAGTTGGTGGTTCATTTCGCTGTGGCGACCCCAGATTAATAAAGGGACTAAGTTGAAAAGAAAATGAATGAATGAATGAATGAAAATAACGTACCTGTCACAAATCAAAAGGAGACCCAAACGCAAGGGATCAATCAAAAGCAAACTTTTATTAGATAATGGAAAAGAATCACTCAGGTAGGTCAGCCTTCTTCTGGGCGATGCAGGACTGAGCAAAAACTAAGAATAATCCTCCAAGGACCAAAAACAGCAATGTGAAAATAACTGGTCGACAGTTGACCAGGCGAGTAGACAGGCACAAGAGGGAGACAGAAACAAGACAGAAAAAACCATGACAGTACCCCCTACTACCCCCAGAGGGACAGGCGAGAACGAAGGAAGTCATCGATGAGCGAGCGGTCCAGGATGTCCCGGGATGGAACCCAGCTCCTCCCCTCAGGACCGTAACCCTCCCATTCAACCAGAAACTGTTGGCCACGACCGCGGCGCCTAATGTCCAATAATTTCTTGACTCAGTAAATGGGAGAGCAATCAACAAGAATAGGGGGATAAGGGGTGGGAGGGGAACGAAGGGAGGAGCGGAAAATCGGTTTAATACAAGATACGTGAAAAAACAGGTGGATACACTGTAAATAGGACGGTAACCTGAGTGGGATGACTGCAGTGCTAATGACCTTATCGATAGTAAATGGTCCGATAAAACGAGGTACCAGTTTGCGTGAAGGAGAGCCAAGTTAAGAGGCAAGTTGTATGTGGAGAGCCATACCTTCTGCCCACAGACGTACCGAGGAGCTTGTGTGCGACGGTGATTGGCGGATCGGCAGGTACGTTTTCCAGCATGACGGAGTGCAGTAACCGTTCTTTGCCATGTGCTTCGACAGTGCTGAATGAACGCTTGTACTGAAGAAACATCGGCCTCCTTTTCCTGAGATGGGAAGAGAGGAGGTTGGTAACCCAAACAACAGGAAAAGGGCAATAGACCAGTAGACGAGGATGGTAACGAATTATGAGCGTATTCGGCCCACCGTAATTGCTCACACCAAGACGGGGTTCCGCGCGACTAGACAGTGGACTAATCTACCTAGATCTTGGTTTGCTCGTTCGGATGCCGTTTTTTGCGGCCGTTCGGATGAAAGCCTGACGACAGGCTTACGGTAGCCCCGAGCTGTTTGCAAAACTCCCTTCAAAATTGCAAAGTAAATTGCGAGCCCCGGTCGGAGGGGAGACCGTAAATCTTGAAAACATCATTAATAATAACTTGCACGGTTTCTCGGGTGGACGGGAGTTTAGGTAACAGAATAAAGTTGGCTGCCTTAGAGAAGCGATCCACAACAGTGAGAATAACCGCATTGCCGTTTGACAAGGGTAGCCCTGTTACGAAGTCTAGCGCGATATGAGACCATGGACGAGACGAGACGGGAAGCGGTTGTAGGAGACGTGCAGGCGCGGTGTTACTGGACTTATTCTGAGCGCAGATGTGACAAGAATTAACAAAACGCCGTATGTCACGAATCATAGCTGGCCACCAGAAACGTTCGCCGAATAACAGCCAACGTTCTTCTAACCCCTGGGTGTGCAGAGAATTTGGAAGCATGTCCTCATCGGAGAACAGCTGAGCGTAACGGTCTAGTAACGAAGAGCTTGTCTGCAGGACATTTGTTAGGAGCGGATATACGATCAAGGGCTCTCTTAACAGAGTGTTCAATACCCCAGGACACGGCTCCTAAAACTCTTCCTGCGGGCAGAATAGGCTCAGGAGAAGAATCCAAAGGCGCGAACTGGTGACAGAGTGCGTCCGGCTTAACATTCTTGGAGCCGGGACGATAGAAAATAGTGAAACTAAATTGACCAAAAAAAGAGCCCAATGAGCCTGTCGAGCATTAAATGTTTTGGCAGAACAAATGGACTTGAGGTTGCAGTGGTCGGTCCATACGATAAACGGGACGGACAAGTTACTAGAACTTAAAGATAAAGCAACAGGTTGTACTAATCTGTTAATGTAGTAAGATTAATTATTCTTCCAGACCAGGAAAATACTTGATCTTTGAATTTATAGACACATAAATTGTAGGCTCCAACAGATGAGCAGTTCAATTGAATGTAATTTTAGTTCGGCTGCCATTAACAATAAAGTCAACCCAAATATTCATAATTAAATAATAACTTGTTATTATTAATTATTAATATTTTTAATTTTGAGCTTAATTCGCTACAGAAAAGATTTATTAATATATATATATATATATAACTTAATTTGAAACTAGATTATTCATTCATTCATTCATTTTCTTTTCGGCTTAGTCCCTTTATTAATCCGGGGTCGCCACAGCGGGATGAACCGCCAACTTATCCAGCATATGTTTTACACAGCGGATGCCCTTCCAGCTGCAACCCATCACTGGGAAACATTCATACACACACATACACTACGGACAATTTTAGCTTACCCAATTTACCTATACCGCATGTCTTTGGACTTGTGGGGGAAACCGGAGCACCCGGAGGAAACCCACGCGAACACAGGGAGAACATGCAAACTCCACACAGAAATGCCAACTGACCCAGCCGAGGCTCGAACCAGCGACCTTCTTGCTGTGAGGCGAACGTGCTACCCACTGCGCCACTGCGTCGCCCGAAACTAGATTATATAAATATATATTTCAACACTAGTCAAGACATATTTGCACAAATGAATCCTGTCCTGAGCGAGAAGTACTTTGAAAATTGTACGTGAGCGCTGCTTTGTTTATGGTTACAATGTGTGCAGCATTACTTCTAGTTTCCCTTTGTGGAATGACAATACAGATACTGACACTTGGGGTGTGGAAAGATACATCCTCTCATGCAGACACAGAACGTTCTTATTTTAGCTGGCAGTAGTC
>CAIGQV010016443.1:6204-16860 GCA_903798115.1 Danio jaintianensis
ATGTTTAGGTTATGTTCTGAATATGTCCAGGTGATGTTCTGGATCTGTTTCTGTTATGTTCTGGATGTGTTTAGCTTATGTTCTGGATATGTTCCTGTTATGTTCTGGATATGTTAAGGTCATGTTCTAGATATGTTCAGGATATGTTTAGGTTATGTTCTGGATATCTTCCTTTTATGCTCTGGACATGTTCGGGTTATGTTCTAAATGGTTCCAGGTCATGTTTTAGATATGTTCAGGTTATGTTCTGGATATCTTCGGGTTATGTACGGGTCAAGGTCTGGATATGTTCAGGTTTTGTTCTCACAATTCTTACTTTTATTTAAGAATTCACATTTAAGTGTCCATCTCATATTTCTGACATTTTTGTTATGGAATTCTGAGTTTACAGCTCATAATCTTTTATTTTCTTGGAATTCTGGATTTACATATCACAATTCTGACCTTTTTAAACAGAATTCTGTCTTCATGTCTCATAATTCTGACTTCTTTCTTGGAATTCTGAATTTACATCCCAGAATTCTGACTTTTGAGGGGTTTTTTTAAGTTTACAACTCAGAATTTTTGACTTTTTCTTTGAATTTTTAATTAATATCTCAGAATTTTGACTTTTCCCTCCATCAGAAAATTTCTTTATAGTGACTTTTTGGTGTAGTTCTGATAACAAAGTCAAAAACCATTGTAATTTTTAGTTTTACATAAAAAACAAGTGGGTTTATGAACGCCGCTCTGAGTCATCTGTGTTTCCCAGCATTCCCGCGGTTGTATCCAGAGTCTGCTGCGCTATCAGATACAAGACCAGCGAAGAATGCTCTGTTGTTTTTGAGCAGATCTACAGGAGGGTTTTCCTGTAACGCTTCCAGGAAGACGGAGCTCATGAAGACTATCAGATGTCCAGATATCAGAAAAGCCTGAGTCAGTGGCTTTACCCTGAGAACTCTCATTATATCCACAAACACCACTCGTGCTGAGCGCTTTTGTTTTTGCCACTCTTCATTCAATTCAATTCAAGTTTATTTGTATATCGCCTTTCACAATAATCATCGTTCCCAATGCAGCTTTACAAAAGGTGCACATTATTGCATTGCAGTCAAAATCACAAGAGTTTAGGCGTTGTGTATCAATAAATCTATAAACTGTGTGTAAATTAAAAATAAAGGTAACGGCTGGTAAAAATAAAATGTATATTAGAGAACTGGAAGTCTCATTTTTTTAATGTCAGGAGATCACCAAAATTAAATTAATAAAATATGTTCTGGATATGATCAGGTTATGTTCTAGATATGTTCTGGATATGTGCAGGTCATGTTCTGGATATGTCCAGGTCATGTTCTGGATAAGTCTAGGTCATGTTCTAGATATGTCCAGGACATGTTCTAGATATGTTCAGGTTATGTTCTGAATATGTCCAGGTGATGTTCTGGATATGTTCCTGTTATGTTCTGGATATGTTCAGCTCATGATCTATATATGTCCAGGAGATGTTTTAGATATGTTCAGGTTATGTTCTAAAATGTTCAGGTCATGTTCTGGATATGGAATTGAGGTCATTGATGTAGACATTATACCACAAAGTGATGATATAACAGACCACTACCTCTTACTATATAAGCTGTGTTTACCTGAAATTAGCAGATCTGCACAGATATATCGCCCTGGTAGAACTATCGTCCCAAACACTAAAGATGAATTCACAAATAACTTACCTGATCTTTCTCTATTTCTAAATGCACCCGCAAACGCAAATGACCTTGATGTAGTAACCAGCAGTATGGATGCTATCTTTACTAACACACTAAATACTGTGGCACCCATCAAATTAAATAAGGTTAGAGAGAATAAAATTACACCATGGTATAACAGTCATACTCGCGCTCTCAAAACAGCAACCCGTGCCCTGGAACGTAAGTGGAAAAAAACTAAATTAGAGGTCTTTAGAATTGCGTACAAAGATAGTATGTCCAGCTATAGGAGGGCTCTAAAATCCACCAGGGCTGAGCACCTCCGCAAACTGATAGAAAATAATCATAACAATCCTAGATTTTTATTTAACACCATTGCTAAATTAACAAATAATCGGTCATCTTTGGAACAAAATGTCCCACCGCAAATTAGTAGTGATGACTTGATGAATTTCTTCAGTGATAAAATAGAAGGTTTCAGACAGAAAATAGAAGATGTTAAACTTTCGGCACTGCCTTATACTTCAGATCCATTAAACATTCCACTGAACCAAAATAATCTACAGTGCTTCAAAATCATAGAACAGGAAGAGCTAGATCAACTTATAAATGCTTCTAAACCAGCTACATGTATGTTAGACCCAATTCCAACTAAATTACTGAAAGAATTGCTACCTGTAATAGGAGAACCTCTTCTTAACCTCATCAACTCTTCTCTATCTTTAGGCCATGTTCCAAATCCTTTCAAGCTAGCTGTTATTAAGCCTATTATTAAGAAACCACAACTGGACCCCGGCAACTTAGCTAATTATAGGCCTATTTCAAATCTTCCATTTATGTCTAAAATACTAGAAGAAGTTGTTTCTGCCCAATTATGCTCCTTTCTGCAGATGAACAATGTTTTTAAAGTGTTTCAGTCAGGTTTCAGGCCTCATCACAGTACAGAAACCGCATTAGTGAAAATAACCAACCATTTACTCTTAGCTGCTGACCAAGGGTGCATCTCGTTATTAGTTTTACTTGATCTCAGTTCTGCATTTGACACCATCGACCACAATATCCTCATAGATCGCTTAAATTCTACAGGCGTCCGGGGACAGGCTCTACAATGGTTTAAGTCATACTTAACTGACCGTTACCAGTTTGTGAATATAAATGGACAGCTTTCACAGGTCAGGCCAGTACAGTATGGGGTGCCTCAAGGATCAGTTTTAGGCCCTTTGCTGTTTACAATATACATGCTACCCCTGGGAGACATTATAAGAAGACACGGGATCAGCTTTCACTGCTATGCAGATGATACTCAATTATATATTTCAACAAAACCTGATGAGACGTCTGAACTGTCTAAGCTAACTGAATGTATTAAAGATGTTAAAGACTGGATGACCAACAATTTCCTTCTCTTAGATTCAGACAAAACAGAATTATTACTTATTGGGCCTAAATCCTGTACACAGCAGATCTCACAACTCCACCTGCAATTAGAGGGACACAAAGTTAGCATTAGCTCTACTGTAAAAGATCTGGGTGTTATAATAGAAAGCAATTTAACCTTTGAAAATCATATCTCCCATGTCACAAAAACCGCCTTCTTTCATCTGAGAAATATCGCTAAGTTACGAAGTATGCTATCCATCTCAGATGCAGAAAAACTAGTTCATGCTTTCATGACTTCTAGGCTGGATTACTGTAATGCTCTGTTCGCTGGTTGCCCAGCATCCTCTATTAATAAACTTCAGCTAGTACAAAATGCAGCTGCCAGAGTTCTTACCAGGTCTAGAAAATATGATCATATCACCCCAATTTTATCCTCCTTACACTGGCTGCCTGTTCAGTTCCGTATTGATTATAAAATATTGCTTCTTACCTATAAAGCTTTAAATAATCTAGCTCCTGTTTATCTAACCGACCTTCTGTCTCGCTACAATCCAACCCGCTCTTTAAGATCTCAAAACTCAGGGCTGCTGGTAGTACCTAGAATAGCAAAGTAAAGGTGGTCGAGCCTTTTCATTTATGGCTCCTAAACTCTGGAATAGCCTTCCTGATAATGTCCGAGGCTCAGACACACTCTCTCTGTTCAAAACTAGGTTAAAGACCGATCTTTAGTAAAGCATACACTCAATGCATTGCATAACGGTATGATGCATGAATGTGCTCCACGCAGGTTTTTGCATCTCGTTTATATACACTATGAACAGCAGCTACGCTAATTATTCTCTTTATTCTCTATTTCCACCTGGGGATACTCATTCCGAGGCCCCCAGAGACTATGCAGTGCCACTAATGCAATCCAAGACCTGTGAAGAGATAATCCCAAGGTTTCCATAATCCCGGACCAGGCCGTATCCTGAGCAGCTGCTGTGGTGGTCATGGAGGAGTGGAGAGCATGAGACTGATTCCTGTGAGACCCCAGTAACAGACGAGTCTTCTTAAACCACACTGAACTGAACTTAAACTCTGTAAAACTGAACGGACACCATTTCAATTCACTATAATCTTCTATGTGAAGCTGCTTTGACACAATCTACATTGTAAAAGCACTATAGAAATAAAGATGAATTGAATTGAATTGAATGTTCTGGATATGTCTAGGACATGTTCTGGATATGTTTAGGTTATGTTCTGGATATGTTCAGGTTATGTTCTGAATATGTTCAGGTCATGTTCTGGATATGTTCAGGTTAAGTTCTAGATATGTTCAGGTCATGTTCTGGATATGTTCAGGTTATGTTCTGGATATGTTCAGGTCATGTTCTGGATATGTTCAGGTCATGTTCTGGATAAGTCTAGGTCATGTTCTGGATATGTCCAGGACATGTTCTAGATATGTTCAGGTTATGTTCTGAATATGTCCAGTTGATCTTCTGGATATGTTCCTGTTATGTTCTGCATATGTCCAGGTCATGTTCTGAATATGTACAGGTCATGTTCTGGATATGTTCAGGTTATGTTCTGAATATGTCCAGGTCATGTTATAGATATGTTCAGGTTATGTTCTAGATATGTTATGTTCTGGATATGTTCAGGTCATGTTCTGGATATGTTCAGGCCATGTTCTGGATATGTTCAGGTCATGTTCTTGATATGTTCAGGTCATGTTCTGAATATGTCCAGGTGATGTTCTGGATATGTTCCTGTTATGTTCTGGATATGTTCAGGTCATGTTCTATATATGTCCAGGACATGTTTTAGATATGTTCAGGTTATGTTCTAAAATGTTCAGGTCTTGTTCTGGATATGTCCAGGTCATGTTCTGGATAAGTCTAGGTCATGTTCTGGATATGTCTAGGACATGTTCTAGATATGTTCAGGTTTTGTTCTGGATATGTTCAGGTTATGTTCAGGATATGTTCAGGTCATATTCTGGATATGTCCAGGTCATGTTCTGGATAAGTCTAGGTCATGTTCTGGATATGTCCAGGACATGTTCTAGATATGTTCAGGTTATGTTCTGAATATGTCCAGTTGATCTTCTGGATATGTTCCTGTTATGTTCTGGATATGTCCAGGTCATGTTCTGAATATGTACAGGTCATGTTCTGTATAGGTCTAGGTCATGTTCTGGATATGTTCAGGTTATGTTCTAAATATATCCAGGTCATGTTCTAGATATGTTCAGGTTATGTTCTAGATATGTTATGTTCTGGATATGTTCAGGTCATGTTCTGGATATGTTTAGGTTATGTTCAGCTCATGTTCTGGTTATTTTCAGGTCATGTTTTGGATATGTCAAGGGCATGTTCTGGATATGTTCTGAATATGTTCATGTCATATTCTGGCTATGTTCTAGTTATGTTCAGGCTATGTTCTAGTGATACTTTGGATATGTTCTGGAAATGTTCATGTCATATTCTGGTTTTGTTTTGGTTTAGAGATCACAAAATCAGATTCAACCAATCAACTTTGAACAAAGTAAAAATAAAGCCACTCCCCCAGTTTCTCTTATTCCAAATTAAAGGTCACTATATAGTAAACCCCATATAATAATAATATTGTCTGATTTTATTGAAGATTATTTATTTATTACTATTTATTTTTGATGATTTATATAATTAGTATCCATGACCAATTTAGTTTAACAATATATATATATATATATATCTATTTTAAATTATGTATACATTTACAAATATACAGCTGCAATTTGACCTTTTATCACCTATCATATAAATAAATGTAAATTCTGTGTATTTATAAACCTTTCCATCCTGTAAACCGCACAGATTCAATCACAGTATCTTCATGTTTCAAGGCGTGTGATTGGCCGTTTGCTGCTGATGTCCACCTGGTGTCAGGGTTCTGCCACTCCAGTCTTGTAAATTCTTGTTTAGGTGGCAGAGTCCAGACACTAGTCCTGTCATGTCTTGTATGTTGTGCTCGGCTCGAGTTTTCTCGAGTCGAGCACTCGTTTTCTGTCATTGTGTCTCTGTTTGAGTGCCATCGTGACTGCGCTCGGGCTTTGCGCACTCCCGCTTAATGCGGGCGCGCAAGGTCCCGGCGTGCTCTAGATGCGCGCTCTTGTCCTGGTGTTTGTTTGTTCTGTCTGCAGCGTGGTGTTTCATTCCCAGCGTCTCAGTCTAGTTGGTTTCGATTTCGGTTAGCGTTGGGATGAAACATGCACGTTGCATGTGTGAGCACACGGTAAGGTGTTTTCACTTATCGTGTGCTCGTGTCTTGCGTTCTGTTTGTGGTGTTGTCTAAGCACGTGGCTCGGTGTTTACATTGTGGCCACGTGCTTTAGTTTTGTGCTTTTGTCTTGTGTGAACACGTGGTTAATGAGTTCTCTCATTGGCTTGTGGTGTTTCTATGTGTCATGTGCTCTCCTGTCTATTGTGTAGTCCCACCCTCCTTGTTAACCCATTATTAGTTTATCCTGTTCACCTGTCTGTTTGTTAATTATTTCTGCTTATATTCTCCTCATGTCTGCTGTCCTGTGCCAGTTCATCGTCGTTTCCTGCCTTGTCCTGTTTCCAGTCCTGATCCCTGCCAGCCTGCCCAGTCTAGTTTGTTTTGATTGTTTATTTGTTTTGTTAATGTTTTCCCCCTCGGGGTAGTTTGTTTTTGCATTTTTGTTTTATTTTATTTTAAATAAATGCCCATTTCTCTGCACTTGAGTCCTCGCTCCTTTCCCCACCCACCGACCCTGACAGTTATGCAATGCATTGAGTGTATGCTTTACTAAAAAGATAGGTCTTTAATCTAGTGTTAAACAGAGAGAGTGTGTCTGAGCCTTGAACATTATCAGGAAGGCTATTCCAGAGTTTAGGAGCCATAAATGAGAAGGCTCGACCACCTTTACTTTGCTATTCTAGGTACTACCAGCAGCCCTGAGTTTTGAGATCTTAAAGAGCGGGTTGGATTGTAGCGAGACAGAAGGTCGGTTAGATAAACAGGTGCTAGATTATTTAAAGCTTTATAGGTAAGAAGCAATATTTTATAATCAATACAGAACTTAACAGGCAGCCAGTGTAAGGAGGATAAAATTGGGGTGATATGATCATATTTTCTAGACCTGGTAAGAACTCTGGCAGCTGCATTTTGTACTAACTGAAGTTTATTAATAGAGGATGCTGGGCAACCAGCGAACAGAGCATTACAGTAATCCAGCCTAGAAGTCATGAAAGCATGAACTAGTTTTTCTGCATCTGAGATGGATAGCATACTTCGTAACTTAGCGATATTTCTCAGATGAAAGAAGGCGGTTTTTGTGACATGGGAGATATGATTTTCAAAGGTTAAATTGCTTTCTATTATAACACCCAGATCTTTTACAGTAGAGCTAATGCTAACTTTGTGTCCCTCTAATTGCAGGTGGAGTTGTGAGATCTGCTGTGTACAGGATTTAGGCCCAATAAGTAATAATTCTGTTTTGTCTGAATCTAAGAGAAGGAAATTGTTGGTCATCCAGTCTTTAACATCTTTAATACATTCAGTTAGCTTAGACAGTTCAGACGTCTCATCAGGTTTTGTTGAAATATATAATTGAGTATCATCTGCATAGCAGTGAAAGCTGATCCCGTGTCTTCTTATAATGTCTCCCAGGGGTAGCATGTATATTGTAAACAGCAAAGGGCCTAAAACTGATCCTTGAGGCACCCCATACTGTACTGGCCTGACCTGTGAAAGCTGTCCATTTATATTCACAAACTGGTAACGGTCAGTTAAGTATGACTTAAACCATTGTAGAGCCTGTCCCCGGACGCCTGTAGAATTTAAGCGATCTATGAGGATATTGTGGTCGATGGTGTCAAATGCAGAACTGAGATCAAGTAAAACTAATAACGAGATGCACCCTTGGTCAGCAGCTAAGAGTAAATGGTTGGTTATTTTCACTAATGCGGTTTCTGTACTGTGATGAGGCCTGAAACCTGACTGAAACACTTTAAAAACATTGTTCATCTGCAGAAAGGAGCATAATTGGGCAGAAACAACTTCTTCTAGTATTTTAGACATAAATGGAAGATTTGAAATAGGCCTATAATTAGCTAAGTTGCCGGGGTCCAGTTGTGGTTTCTTAATAATAGGCTTAATAACAGCTAGCTTGAAAGGATTTGGAACATGGCCTAAAGATAGAGAAGAGTTGATGAGGTTAAGAAGAGGTTCTCCTATTACAGGTAGCAATTCTTTCAGTAATTTAGTTGGAATTGGGTCTAACATACATGTAGCTGGTTTAGAAGCATTTATAAGTTGATCTAGCTCTTCCTGTTCTATGATTTTGAAGCACTGTAGATTATTTTGGTTCAGTGGAATGTTTAATGGATCTGAAGTATAAGGCAGTGCCGAAAGTTTAACATCTTCTATTTTCTGTCTGAAACCTTCTATTTTATCACTGAAGAAATTCATCAAGTCATCACTACTAATTTGCGGTGGGACATTTTGTTCCAAAGATGACCGATTATTTGTTAATTTAGCAATGGTGTTAAATAAAAATCTAGGATTGTTATGATTATTTTCTATCAGTTTGCGGAGGTGCTCAGCCCTGGTGGATTTTAGAGCCCTCCTATAGCTGGACATACTATCTTTGTACGCAATTCTAAAGACCTCTAATTTAGTTTTTTTCCACTTACGTTCCAGGGCACGGGTTGCTGTTTTGAGAGCGCGAGTATGACTGTTATACCATGGTGTAATTTTATTCTCTCTAACCTTATTTAATTTGATGGGTGCCACAGTATTTAGTGTGTTAGTAAAGATAGCATCCATACTGCTGGTTACTACATCAAGGTCATTTGCGTTTGCGGGTGCATTTAGAAATAGAGAAAGATCAGGTAAGTTATTTGTGAATTCATCTTTAGTGTTTGGGACGATAGTTCTACCAGGGCGATATATCTGTGCAGATCTGCTAATTTCAGGTAAACACAGCTTATATAGTAAGAGGTAGTGGTCTGTTATATCATCACTTTGTGGTATAATGTCTACATCAATGACCTCAATTCCATATCCAGAACATGACCTGAACATTTTAGAACATAACCTGAACATATCTAAAACATCTCCTGGACATATATAGATCATGAGCTGAACATATCCAGAACATAACAGGAACATATCCAGAACATCACCTGGACATATTCAGAACATAACCTGAACATATCTAGAACATGTCCTGGACATATCTAGAACATGACCTAGACTTATCCAGAACATGACCTGGACATATCCAGAACATGACCTGCACATATCCAGAACATATCTAGAACATAACCTGATCATATCCAGAACATATTTTATTAATTTAATTTTGGTGATCTCCTGACATTAAAAAAATGAGACTTCCAGTTCTCTAATATACATTTTATTTTTACCAGCCGTTACCTTTATTTTTAATTTACACACAGTTTATAGATTTATTGATACACAACGCCTAAACTCTTGTGATTTTGACTGCAATGCAATAATGTGCACCTTTTGTAAAGCTGCATTGGGAACGATGATTATTGTGAAAGGCGATATACAAATAAACTTGAATTGAATTGAATGAAGAGTGGCAAAAACAAAAGCGCTCAGCACGAGTGGTGTTTGTGGATATAATGAGAGTTCTCAGGGTAAAGCCACTGACTCAGGCTTTTCTGATATCTGGACATCTGATAGTCTTCATGAGCTCCGTCTTCCTGGAAGCGTTACAGGAAAACCCTCCTGTAGATCTGCTCAAAAACAACAGAGCATTCTTCGCTGGTCTTGTATCTGATAGCGCAGCAGACTCTGGATACAACCGCGGGAATGCTGGGAAACACAGATGACTCAGAGCGGCGTTCATAAACCCACTTGTTTTTTATGTAAAACTAAAAATTACAATGGTTTTTGACTTTGTTATCAGAACTACACCAAAAAGTCACTATAAAGAAATTTTCTGATGGAGGGAAAAGTCAAAATTCTGAGATATTAATTAAAAATTCAAAGAAAAAGTCAAAAATTCTGAGTTGTAAACTTAAAAAAACCCCTCAAAAGTCAGAATTCTGGGATGTAAATTCAGAATTCCAAGAAAGAAGTCAGAATTATGAGACATGAAGACAGAATTCTGTTTAAAAAGGTCAGAATTGTGATATGTAAATCCAGAATTCCAAGAAAATAAAAGATTATGAGCTGTAAACTCAGAATTCCATAACAAAAATGTCAGAAATATGAGATGGACACTTAAATGTGAATTCTTAAATAAAAGTAAGAATTGTGAGAACAAAACCTGAACATATCCAGACCTTGACCCGTACATAACCCGAAGATATCCAGAACATAACCTGAACATATCTAAAACATGACCTGGAACCATTTAGAACATAACCCGAACATGTCCAGAGCATAAAAGGAAGATATCCAGAACATAACCTAAACATATCCTGAACATATCTAGAACATGACCTTAACATATCCAGAACATAACAGGAACATATCCAGAACATAAGCTAAACACATCCAGAACATAACAGAAACAGATCCAGAACATCACCTGGACATATTCAGAACATAACCTAAACAT
>CAIGQV010016444.1:0-22853 GCA_903798115.1 Danio jaintianensis
ATGGCTACTTCCAGCAGGATAACGCGCCATGTCATAAAGCAACATGCATGCTCCACACAGAAACGCCAACTGACCCAGCCGGGACTTGAACCAGCGACCTTCTTGCTGTGAGGCGAATATTATGTGCTGTCATCATGGCAAAGAGAAGAGAAATCAGTTACTAGAAATGAGTTATTAAAACTGTTATGTGTAGAAATGGGTTGAAGAAATCTTCTTTCTGTTAAACAGAAATTGGGGGAAAAAATATACAGAGCGGCTAATAATTGAGACTTCAGCTGTACATTATAAGTAACTGTAATTAAACGAAAAGTAATCCCTTACATTACTTTTTCAGCAGAATTACAATAACTAGTTACTTTATCTCATGACACCAACACTGATTGGTGCTATAGGCGGAGGTGGGGTGGATCAGTGCAGGGATAAATTTCGCAGCAGTGGATCTTTATATTGAGTTTTAAAAAGGCACAAACCTGTCTTGATTATTATGTAAAGATGCCTCGAGGCTCTGATGGACATTTAATGGCATTTTCTCTCCATCTCTCTACAGCAACCCAATTTCAAGCAGAAGTTTGTGGCTCTCCTGAAGAGATTCAAAGTGTCTGATGAGGTGAGATTTCTTTATTTTGTCTTAAATAGGGTACAGTGTAGAGTAGACAAATACCCATATTCAGTAATTAAATTTATACAGCAGTTCTGTCTGCTTCTTGAATCTGGTTGGTTGATAGCCGTGTGACATTCTGCCAGTAACAGCACTCGTACCGCCTCTTCACCCTTCACCCTTGTGTATTACTCCGCCCACATACAGCGACAAGCTGAGGACATTCTACAGTTTGACAAATATTGCTGCTGTTGGACAACATAATGTACTTTTGAGGCTTTTTTAGTGGAGAATGTAGTTGTTTAGATTGCAACTATGCAGTTTATTTATAAGGATAGTGCCTATTTTAAATATTTATAATTTCTGAAAGACAGCGGCCATTAGCCTGTCTGTATTTATACCATAGTAATATTGTGATTTCCCCATTGCAGCAGAGAAATACTGGGAGATATCTCTGTAGACGGATGGCATTTCATGTCACGTTCAGCCTTACAATCTTAAAACGTGAGCAAAATCAGCTGTTTTGTCTTCACTTTAGACATTACGCTAGAGAATCATTCAAACACTAGCTCTAAAGTGACGTTGGTGAATGAGCAACGGTTTCTGCTGTTCTGACGTCAGCTGCAGATGTGAATGAATGGCGGACGAAAGTAGTTCCTCTTATAAAAGGGTTTTGAGACTCTCCGTGTTTGATTTTCTTTTATATACACGATTATGCCGTCGAACTGTTGTATAAACGCAATATCACACGAGTAGCAGTGCGATGTGGCTGTATATCGTCACTGGTGGGGCACTAAGGCACTCAGCCTGCGGCCTCTCACCAGTGCTGATATACAGCCACATCGCACTGCTACTCGTGTGATATTGCTCATATATCATGATAATGAACGATATTGATAACATGCAATGCACTGCTCTTTCTCAGAGTTTTTGTCTTGTTTCCAGTCCAAATATCTAAAAATTAATGAATCAAGAAACATTTTCTAGACAAGTAAAAAAAAATGTTAAGTGAGTTTTTCTGTTTCTTCTAACAAAAATGGTGTGAGAAAAATAATCTTAAATCAAAGCAAAAACAAGATTATTTTTCTTGTTTTAAGGAAAAACTCACTTAACATTTTTCACTCTTCTAGAAAATGCTTCTTGATTCATGAATTTTTTGGTATTTGGAATAGAAAAATGCTACTCTAAGAAAAGCACTTTTTTTGCAATGCATGATATAAAATCTTAATTTTGACATTGTTTCTGAAAATAAGACAATATTTTTATATTGTTTTGAAAATGCTTCTTGATTTAAGAATGTTTAGATATGTGGACTAGAAAAATACTTTTTTTTGCGGTATGTGCACTTCACAATACGGTGAATAATGCAATAAAAAAGTCGTAATCATTTTATTAAATGGAGTTAATATGTCACAGTCACCAGTAGGCATGGGCCGGTATAAGATTTTAACGGTATGATAACCTTGGATAAAAATATCCCGGTTTCACGGTATTGTGATTACTGCTCTAAAATATATTCTTTTTGAATGTCTGGGTTAAAAACAAGAACTTTTTCCACTTTGAACACAATGGCTGCGTTCGAAATAGCATACTTCCATACTATATAGTACGCTAAAAACAGTATCCGAGCCGAGTAGTATGTCCGAATTCATAGAATTCAAAAAACAGTATCCGAGAAGTACCTGGATGACCTACTACTTCCGGCCAGATTATGAAGTGTGCATTCGATGGACGCTACATTATCCCATGATGCACCATGAGAGAATTCATGAATGGGAGTGAAATGATGCAACTCACACGGTATGTCATGTGATGATGACAAAATGGCATCCGCAGTACGTCCGACCTCCATTCATACTACTCACATTCATACTGTATAGAACTTACTTTTCTAATGGTCGAGTAGTAAATTCAAATTGAAATGTAGTGCCTACTGAGTAGTATGCAAGTTCGGACGCAGCCAATATATTTTATTTTGAGAAACATTTATAATATTTTAGAGCAGTAAACATGTCAGGCTAAATAATTCCAATGAATCGTTGACTTCTGCTGTCTTCATTAGTTTCAAAAACACTGATTTCATTAGGGGTCACGGTCACACACACACACACACACTCACACACACACACACACACACACACACACACACACACACACACAAAGGAGAGAAGGCAGTGATTACTTCGTGAGTATTTATTGTGGAGCAAGTGTAAACAGTGGGTAAACAGGTGAGCGGTGCAACTGGTTGAAGGCTCTCTCACACGCTCGTCCAAGCGGTAAGTTCAAGTTCAGTGCAATCACCAATGTAACAAAAAGTCACTTCCCTTAATCGATCGCATCCACAGATACAGAAAGCAAGCCTCAAAGGAGCACAGGAGAGATCGGAGCAACAGGGAGAAGATCCAGGAAGCGGAAACCATCCAACTTCGATTCCAGCCGGTGAGTAACTGAATGAGGTGAGTATTTATAGAGAGTGGGTGATTGCAGGTGCAGGTGATTAGAACTCTGGTGATTGTTCACGGGTGTGGTGAATGGTGACAGTGTATAGTGACTGGAACTGAGGGAACGTGCAGAGGGTGTGACAGTACCCCACCCCCCTCCACGGGTGACTCCTGGCACCCTAGATCGGCGGCGGCGGGGACGACCTAGGGGAGCTGGGCGATTCGGGTGTTGTTGATAGAATTCCTCGAGGAGGGTAGGGTCTAAGATGTCATTGCGGGGAGTCCATGACCTCTCCTCGGGGCCGAATCCTTCCCAGTCAATGAGGTATTGGAGTTGGCCGTTCGCCAGGAGTCGAGGATTTTGTGGACCTGGTAGATGCAATCTCCGAGGATCTCAGATTGGTCTGGAGGGGGAGGCAGTTCCGGTTCTGTGGATGGAGGAGAAACTGTGTTAGAATGAGGTTTGAGCAGGGATACGTGGAAGGTGGAGGAGATTTTATAATGTGGAGGTAGGTTGAGATGGTAAGTGACTGGATTTATCTGGGAGTGTATGTTGAACGGCCCTATGTAGTGGGGACTCAACTTTCTGCAGGGCAGACGGAGGCGAATATATTACTGGCTCCAGGTGTTCTGGTGTTGAGCACAGTATGTCCGGAGGTACCGGGAGATTTCTTGAATCTTGCGTTCGGTCTGGCCGTTGGTTTGAGGGCGGTATCCAGAAGAGAGGCTGACGGTAGTACTCAGGAGTTGAAAGAAGGCCCGCCAGACCCGAGCGTGGCGGCACGGATCTCCTCATCCACTTGCCATAGTATAGGTGCCAGAAAGATTGAAGGAGGTATAATGGGTTCGGGGGTATCAATAATCGGGTCCGGTGAGTACATACGGGAAAGGGCGTCGGCTTTGCAGTTTTTATGACCTGGTTGGTAGGTTATTTGGAAGTTGAAACGAGCGAAGAATAATGACCAGCGGGCTTGACGGGCATTAAGACGTTGGGCATTGTGGAGGAACTGGAGGTTTTTGTGATCGGTAATGACGGTGAAGGGAAATTGGGCTCCTTCGAGCCAGTGCCGCCACTCCTAGAGGGCAAGCTTGATGGCCAGCAGTTCGTGGTCACCGATCCCATAATTCTGCTCTGCTGGGCTTAATTTTCTTGAATAGTACGCACACGGATGGAGAGCTCGGGGTTCACCAGACCATTGGGAGAGGATGGCACCAACTCCCACATCGACTTCCACCACAAAGGGTCGTGTAGGATCGGGGTGTTTCAGAATGGGTGCCGAAGTGAACTTCTTTTTGAGTACATGAAAGGCTTGACGAGCATCGGAGTTCCAAGAGAGGGTTCGTCGTCCACCTTTAAGGAGGAAGGTTAAAGGGGCAGAGAAGAGGCTGTAATTCTTAATAAATCGGCGGTAAAAGTTAGCGAAACCTAGGAACCTTTGGAGTTCTTTGATCATCTGGGGTTCTTCCCACTTGGCCACGGCATCCACTTTTCCAGTCTCCATGTGGACCCCTTCAGCCGAGATCACGTACCCGAGAAAGGAGATGGTGGCTTGATGGAATTCACATTTATCTGCCTTGAGATAGAGCTGGAGTTTTCTCAAGCGGTGGAGGACTTGCCGTACATGAGTCTGGTGGTCGGTCATGTTACGGGAGTAAATTAGGATATCGTCGATGTAGACGATGACGAAATGGTGGAGGAGGTCCCGGAAGATGTCGTTCATGAAATTTTGGAAGATTGAGGGACTGTTCGCTAGGCCATAGGGCATCACCTGGTACTCATAGTGGCCAGTGGGGGTGATAAAGGCGGTTTTCCACTCATCCCCTTCTCGGATACGGATCAGATTATATGCGCTGCGAAGGTCCAGTTTGCTAAATACCCGTGCATCACAAAGCTCTTCTAGGGCAGCTGATATGAGGGGTAGTGGATAGGCGAACTTCACCGTGGCGTCATTCAGCACTCGGTAGTTTATGCACGGCCGCAGCCCTCCATCCTTCTTGGAGACGAAGAAGAAACTAGATGTGGCAGGCGATGTGGAGTGTCTGATGAACCCCTGGCGTAGAGCTTCTTGGATGTATTCTTCCATGGCCTTGTGCTCAGGACGGGAAAGTGGGTAGATCCTTCCGTGCGGTAATTTGGCATCTGGCAGCAGGTCTATACTACAGTCGCAGGGCCGGTGAGGGGGTAGCTGAGTGGCTCGTTCTTTACTGAACACATCAAGAAAGGAGTGATAGGTAGTCGGGAGAATGATTGAGGAGTCGGTGGTCGGGCTTTCAAAGGTGGTGGTGTGGATGGAGAGAGACCTTTGGGTAGGTGTGGGAGTGGTTATAGAGGGTTGGTGAACGTGGCTGTTGCACGAGACGCTCCATGCTAGGATTTCCCCTGTGCTCCAATCGATGGTGGGCTGATGTTGTGCGAGCCAGGGTCTACCCAGGATAACGTCCACGTGGGAGGACCAGCAGAACGAGTTTTTCTATATGGGTCGGAGTAGTGAGAAGAGTAACCTCTGTGGTCCTTCAGGATATCTTGCCATCGCCCAATGGTGAGTCCTGGATGGTGGTAATCTGATACCGGGTTTCGTTGTTTACAGTGGGTATGTAATGTTTGGTGATGAAATGGGAGGAGATGAAATTTCCTGCCGCTCCAGAGTCCACCAGGATATGTACGGGGAGAGTGCGAGAATTAACGGTTAGTGAAGCTTTGATATGGGGTATGTTGAAGACGGTTGGTGTAAGAGAGAATGCACTCACCATTCGACGAGGCGGACGAATGGGACAGGCGGAGATGAGGTGGGAGGCTTCTCCACAATAGAGGCATAGTCGATTCTGGATCCGTCGTTGACATTCCGAAGTCTCGAGATGGTAGGAATCCGTGATCATCGGTTTGTCAACGATTGGAGGAGGTGAAGGAGTTCTGTAAGGGGATACATTGGCAGCGGACGAGGAGGTGGAGCAGGCAGAAAGTTGTTGGGAAATATTTATGGCTTTTTTAATCAAAGTCTCTAGATTCGTACTGTCATCGTAGATAACCATTTGCTTGCGGATTTGAGGAGTTAGTCCTTTGCGGTAAGCCGCTAGGAGCGCCACTTGATTCCACCCACTGCTGGCGGCGAGTGCTCTGTAGCGTAAAGTGTAATCGTGGATGGTGGTGTTACCTTGACTGAGTGTGATTAATTCATCATGTACTGAAAGGGGGGTAAGCGCCACACCGAACACCTCTTTAAAGTGGCTGACAAAGGCTTGATGAGATGACGTCGCTGGACTGTTGGTATTCCAGAGTGCATCCGCCCACTGGAGTGCTCTTCCTGTGAGGAGAGAAATCATTAAGGCTATTTTAGAAACTTCATTCGGAAATAGTTGAGCATTTGCCTCTATGTAGAGGGAGCATTGCAGGAGGAAGCCATTGCAGGTGCTGGGTTCGCCGGAGTAGCTCATCGGACGAGAGAGAGGCGTATTCGAGATCGAAGGGGGGTTAGCGTTGGCACCCAGGGGTGCAGAAGGAGGGGCTTGCCGGAAAACAGTCGCCATCCCGGCGAACGGATCCGAAGAGATCCCTGAAGTAACAGCGTTAGCTTCAATCGGGTAATAGGGAGTGTTTGCGGTTACAGCAGAGCTCTGGAAATGCAGATTGCACTTGAAATCTTGAGCGATTTCTCTCACGGCCATGGTACTGAGCCTGTAACGGTGAGGCTTCTTAACACCGCCAGTGGTAGGTGCGTTTGTACAGGCAGCTTTAGTTTTTGTCATTGGCCGTGGCATTTTGCAGGGCTTGAATCTTGTCACGGTCACACACACAAAGGAGAGAAGGCAGGGATTACTTCGTGAGTATTTATTGTGGAGGAGCAAGTGTAAACAGTGGGTAAACAGGTGAGTGGTGCAACTGGTTAGAACTCTGGTGATTGTTCACGGGTGTGTGGTGGATGGTGACTGTGTGTAGTGACTGGAACTGAGGGAACGTGCAGAGGGTGTGACAGTAGGAATGGTAAAACAAAATTTTGGCTTTTCCAAACCGTGGAATACCTTGACAACGGTTATCATCCCATGCCTAGCCACCAGCGATCTAACCCATGCAGTTCGCTGGAGAACTACAAATCTGCCAACAAAAAAAATACATATCCAGTCATGCACCACTCACACACCTGGCCTAGATTCACATGATTGCAAACAGACACAGCTGAAGCTGTTCTAGGACGTTTTACGACGTGTTTTCCTTTCCTTGCCTTGCCTTGTTTCTGATCCTCGCTTTGTTTTGTTTGTTTATGTTGCTTGCTGCCTGCCTTTTGACCATCCGCCTGTTTTATTATCATGACTCTGGATTGCCTGTGTATGTCTGTTTGCCCGTGTTGACCGTTGCATGCCTGGCCATTCTCTGTTAAATAAAACCTGCATTTGGATCCGCACTTCCTTCGTCCACTTCACATTACATAATAAATAATAAAATTCAGTTGTATTTATGAACTTTAAAATTAACTTGGCTACTGTATTTCTCACTGTAGTCTGTAATGCATTAACTAATGTTTACTAATGAGACTTTTATTGTCAACTTTATCATCCTTTTGCAGTTTAATTAGTTTAAAACATGTATTTACTCCGAACATGTATGTACAATAAATCAATACAGTAAGGATGTTTTGTTATTAGCCGGCAGCTAGCTCTCTGCAACTCTCACATGGTCGCCCACTGGATGGGAGACCACATGGGAAAGCTAGGTTGCTGCCGGAAGTGGTGTTAGTGAGGCCAGCAGGGGGTGCTCAACCTAGTAAGTATAGTGAAGGGGACTCTATACTGCTCAGTGAGCGCCGTCTTTCGGATGAGACGTTAAACCGAGGTCCTGATTCTCTGTGGTCGTTAAAAATCCCAGGATGTCCTTCAAAAAAGAGTAGGGGTTTAACCCCGGCATCCTGGCCAAATTTGCCCACTGGCCTCTGTCCATCATGCCATATCATAATTTCATCAATTCTCCTGTGGATGCACACTGGTGGTGGATGAGGAGATTCCCCCCATTGTGTAAAGCGCTTTGAGTGTCTAGAAAAGCGCTATATAAATGTAAGGAATTATTATTATTATTATTTTACCTTTTGAATAATATTTTTAATATTTTTAACAAACAAGACAATTTGATATCAGCGTACACTGTAAAAAACTATCCGGAAAATTTACTGTAATACAAAACGGCAGCTGTGATTGTCGGAATTTTACCATAAAAAATACAGTAGCCATGTAAAATAAATGTCTACATTTTACGGTACAATTCAGACAACCACAGCTTCTGTTTTTTACTGTCTAAATTTTACCATAAAAAATACAGTAGGAATGTAAAATAACTGTTTACATTTTACAGAAAAATTTCGACATCCACAGCTGCTGTTTTTTTTACCATCAGAATTTTACCATAAAAAATACAGTAGGAGTGTATAATAAATGTCTACATTTTACTGTAAATTCTGGGAAAGTTAATTATTATCCGCTTATTCACTGTAGATATTAAGGAAGCTTACTGTTAACCAGGTTACAGATTTTCCACTGTATAATTTTTACAGGTTTTTACTGTTGTACAGTGTAGAGAAATCTTTGCCTGAACGTCTGCTCTACTTTGCGCTCCTGTGCTTTGTAATCACCAAATGATCACAGCCATGAAATTCTGCGTTTATAAAAGCAGCCGTGGGACTCGGCAGTGATTGATCGGCTGCTGAAATGTGAACGTAGTTTTGATTTGCAGCGTAAGATCTGATGTACATCTGCTCTTCTGAGAGTTACTGCAGGTCAGACTCGCTTCTCTGGCCGCCGGCAAGATTTAAGGAGCTTTACGCTCTCATTGTTAGAGGCTAAGCTTGTTAGTTGGTAGCCATTTGACTTTCTCAACCCACATTCCCTCATCCGAACCCCACAGGAAATAATGTGGATTTGTTTCCAGTGACTCCCTGATTGAGGGTGATGACACAGTTGTGTTGCGTTGGCAGGCTGCTGCATTGAGTAACTTAATTACTTACTTAACATGGGCTTCTCAATGCAAAACACTGCTAAAAAAAGGTCCCTAAAGAGGGGTTATATGTTATAGAAGGATTATTTTTGGTTCCCCAAAGAACTTTTCGGACAACAGATCATTAAGGAAAACATATATAGTGTCGAAGTCGAAATTATTAGCTCCTGTGAATTATTAAATATTTCCCAAATGATGTTTGTAAGGAATTTTTGACATTATGTCCTATAATTCTTCCCTCTGGAGAAAGAAAAGTCATCACCTCTCACAATTCACAAAAATATTAAAATCTCAAAGCATTTTTGACCTCAATCTGGCAACAAACGTTACAACCCAGTTGCTCTGTTGAGTTCTGCGCAGGCGGTGGATGCAGGATTATTTAATAATAATAATAATAATAATAATCTCCTAGAAACTCAGGTATGGATTAGGACATACGGACAAGCCCTTTCCAAATGTGAAGAACAAGGTTTGCTTGTTGCCCCCTATTGGCATATCAATGCAATTGCTACAGTCTTCTTTTCAAGTGTTGATCTTTCTTTTACTGTAACAGGTGTTGGACTCGGATCCGGTGGATCAGACACAGGAGGTGGAGGATCTGGATCTGCTGTACGACAGTCTGGAGGTTTATAACCAGAGCGACAGCGGCCCAGAGATGGAGGACAACGAGAGTCTCCTCAGCACCCCGAAACCCAAACTCAAGTACGTTCAGTCATGCTACACGCTAAAAAAAGTGACAACTCTCATACTTTTATTTCGGACACCGCCCTCGTATATATACATACAGGGCCTAAAATGAACACTCGCCAAGCGCCAAATGTGAGTACATTGAAGTTTGAGTGAGTATTTATAGCAGGGTCAGTCCTCAGTTGGCAGGTAAACGTTTTATGAATTACAATGCAACGTAGTGAGAATAACAGACAGTTTTTCTAGAGATTCGCTTGTTCAGTTTTGATCATTCAGGTTTGATTCTTCCCTGTGCTGTCATGAGGCGTTTGTGTTCATCATGTGCATGCGCGGCACGTTTGATAAAACACAAGTGTGTGAAGCGATCTGTATGAATTATTTCAATGGACGATAATGTTGTGGCGCAGCAAGAACGGATCTTAATAGGAAAGTACATCGGCTACTTGTGATTTTCATGCTTCAGGATGGGACTTGTGGATTGCATCTACATTGCAAACTGACAGCTGTTTCCAGTGAGCTGTTTGACAGAGAGAAACCTGTTTCTCGAACAGCGCAAGAGGGCTGAATTCAGTTCACTTTCGCAGTGTATTGCTGCCAAATGCACGCTTACAGTATGAGTTAAAGTGTGTTTATTCTTCTAAACACTGTTTTGTCTAAAGTGAAAGTGAACAGTTTGAGAGAGATTCTCTGTTTAGGTCCTTAAAGTGAGAGCAGCAGAAAACCGCTGCTTTTTATATTCACACACACACTCACACACAAGGGCCAATTTACATATACCACATGTGTTTGGACTGTGGGGAAACCAAAACACCCGGAGGAAACCTACAAGAACAAGGGGAGAACATGCAAACTCCACACAGAAACGCCAACTGACCCAGCCGGGACTCGAACCAGCAACTTTCTTGCTGTGAGGCCACAGTGCTAACCACTTAGCCACCATGCCGCCCTTACCAATTCCAATAAATAATAAATATGAATTATAGTAACCCATGTCAGGTTCAACCTCTTTACATATATAATAGTGTTTTAGTAATTGTGCACCCATGATTTAAGAGTCCTGTCTGAGGATGTAATCAGAATGTGAAAGCAGAGATTGCTGGATTGACCGTCTGGCTTTCAGTCAATAAAATGAATTAATTTACTATTTAAAGAGACTGGAGAGAAAAAATAAAGTGAACAAATCCATTAATATGTTTGTTTTCATCTTGTTTTCATCATTCAGCAATGATGAACCTAAAAACATTTCGATTCGTTACTGCAGTAATAGTTGCACAAACTGCCTGTTTTAGCAAAAAGAGTTTAAAGAGCCCCTATTTTGCATTATAAAAGGTCATATTTTGGTTTTGGGGGTCTCCAACAACAGGCTGATGTGCATGCAAGGTCAAAAAACACTTTCATTGTCTTATAATATGCATTTATTTTTACCGAATTATCCCAACGACTCCCATATGATTCGTTCAGAGATTCATTTGTTCCCAAACCCCTCCTTAGCGCGAAGCTAATCTGCGCTAATTGGTTCGACTGGGTTCAGCGCGAGACAGAGAGAAATGCCCACCATGGCTTTGAAGTAGCAGAGAGTATGTGTGAGCCCAATGCAGGAGTGCAATAAAGCAATGCAGTTAAAAACCAGCATATTACTCTACTCTTAACCCTAACCCCAAGTAATAACAACGACACACATTCAGTATTAATCCACACAGTGGCAAAAGCTGAACTATTTTGAAAACCACGCCGCGCGTGTGAGGAACAGCTGATGGTGGCCATAACAATGACAAACGGCAGAGTATCGCAAGCTCACAAACGCATTTAAATCGGTAAAGGAAGAAGCACTCGGCGCGTTTTCAACATGGTTTTGGACACAATATGTGAATAGCTTTAACTTCTAGTGAATAGATTTAACCTGAGAGATTCAGTACAAGCACTGATCTATAATAGATATGTGATTAAAAGCCACGTGGGGCGATCACAACTTCTAAAACACATTTAAACACACATTTTGCAAACTACACAAAACGAGGCAACAACTTTAATTACACTTACATGTTCTGATCCAGAGGAAGAAGAAACTGGTCCATATGAACTGCAACAGTTACTGAAAAAGTCCCTGTCAAAGCCTGACAAAGTCCCATACATAATAGTGTCTGCTGCTCCTTCCTTTAATAGCAAACGGCCGACGAATCCCGCGCTGCAGCGTAGGTTATTGTATCAATCATCAGAAAAATGACAGGAACAAACACAGCACACGGTTGGCTACACTGTGGTGTTGTTGTGAAAATAAACTTTAACCCTTTATTCCCCGCAGCCGAATCTCCATCAGTCAGTGATCGTCATCTTCGCGTCATGATCAGTCCCGTGATCCTCAGCGCTCTGCTAGTGTCTGAAGGGAAATGCGCGTTCACATTTTACCAGATCTGGAACTATATATTTGGTGATGTACCGTATCGACGTAGACGCGTTCAAACAAAAGATCCGAACCCAACTCGATTCATTCATTCGACTCTGAGTCGACTATTTCGCTAAAGAATCAGTAGTTTTAAACACTGTGCACTTTCAGACTTAATCCTCAGCTGGATGTTTTCATTCACTTAGAGCTGTGTTACTGCATGGAAGCTCATTTTCAAAAACCCATAATAGGGGATCTTTAAGAGTGGCTGATAAAAAAAAAATTGGCTGAGAAACTCTTTAACGTCACCGGTCATTGGCATGTTTGTCAAAAAGTTAGTTTTAGGCTCTCTCTCTCTCTCTATATATATATATATATTCATAAGTCAAGTCACCTTTATTTCGAAGCAGCTTTACATGGATAACAATATTTGATTTGTTCTTATTGTGTGTTCACACCAGACGCGGATGAAGCGTCAAGCGTGAGTGATTTACATGTTAAGTCAATGCAAAGACGCAAATAGACATCCTGCGGTGCGATTTATGCACTTAATGCGCAAATTGCACGAATCGCTGGAGTTGGAAAATCTGAACTTTAGCGGACATTCACGCTGCGCTAACCAATCAGGAGCTTTCTCTAGTATGGGCGTGATTATGACTTAGCACCTGTTGTTGGTGTTCTGCTGCCGACACCAAAAGTGTTGCCAACTTAGCGACTTTGTTGATATATTTAGCGACTTTTCAGACCCCCTTAGCGACAAATTTTTTAAAAAGCGACTAGCGACAAATCTAGCGACTTTTTTGGTATTACTGGAGATTATTATAGACTCTCACGTGTCCGTACTGTACCGTTCCTACTCTTCTCCACGAGCTGCAGGTGATGCCGTCTGCCCCTCCAGCCTCAGAGCACTCACAGGTAGCCCAGTCCTCGTATAGCCATCTCTCACACCTGCAGCCTGAGAGATCAGCCCTCTGCGTACCGACGACAAATGATTTAGCGACGCGAGTGTGAGGTATTTCCCTTGTACAGTCAAACCGATCTGCTTCTCCTTTGTTTTATATTTAACAATTTAATTTGACCGTTTATTCTTTTCTTGTTCACAATCACAGAGATTTTAGTGACAGTTTCTGTTTCTGAGTTTATTATGTCTGATTACTGCAAATTCACTACACATCTACACTGATATACTGTATTCAAACAGCAATACATTTAGTTAAATTGACATGCATACATAAAGCGTAGTGTATATAAATACCCCTTTATTATCCATGGGCTGTTAAACAAACAGAAACGGTTGGACGTGATGGCGTCAGTAATATACAAATTGACGTATGACGTAATCTAGCGACATTTAGCAACTTTTCGGGCAGAGCTCAGCACCTTTTCATCGCTTTCTCGCTTGTAACCTTCCGACGCAACCTACGTACGCTCTCTCCACTCACCCTATCCTCTGCTGTCTCTTCTATGCTCCCCCCACCTGACCAGCTCGCTCTACTAAACACTGACAGTGCCACTGACTCTCTATGCTCCACACTAACATCCTGTCTAGATGGTTTGTGTCCACTCGTCTCTCGAGCGGCTCGTGCTACCCCGTCTGCTCCGTGGCTATCTGATGTTCTCCGTGAACACAGATCCAGGCTCAGGTCTGCTGAGAGAAAGTGGCACAAATCTAACAATCCTGCCGACCTCTCTCTCTATCAGTCTCTCCTCTCTTCTTTTTCTACGGACGTCTCAGCGGCCAAGACTCAGTTCTACCATACTCGAATTAACAACTCACCTGACTCTCGGACTCTCTTCAAAACCTTCTCTGCTCTTCTTTGTCCTCTTACCCCTCCTCCCTCCTCGAACTTGACGGCTGATGATTTTGCTTCTTTCTTTGTAAAAGACCACCATCATCAGCGGTCAGTTCACTGCTCCGCCTCCGATGGACCACGCTCCGACTCCTGAGACCTCGCTCCGCTCTTTCTCTCCACTAACGGAGGACGACATTGCAAAGATCATTGCCTCCAACCACCCGACTACCTGCCCGCTGGATCCTATCCCCACCCATCTACTTCAGGCTATCTCTCCATCGGTCGTCCCTGCACTCACACACATCATCAACTCATCTCTAAACTCTGGTACATTTCCTACAGCCTTTAAGGAGGCTCGCATCACCCTGCTCCTGAAGAAACCCTCTCTTAATCCTGCACTTCTAGAAAACTACAGACCGGTATCTCTCTTGCCCTTCATTGGAAAAACTCTGGAGCGTGTCGTCTTTGACCAACTCTTATCCTTTCTTACTCAGAACAACCTCCTGGACAGCAAGCAGTCAGGCTTTAAGAGGGGCCACTCCACGGAGACCGCACTGCTCTCGGTTGTTGAAGACCTAAGACTGGCTAGGGCAGCCTCTAAGTCATCGGTCCTCATCCTACTGGATCTTTCAGCTGCTTTAGACACGGTTAACCATTGCATACTCCTTTCGACCCTCAAGACCTTGGGAATCTCTGATACGGCTTTCCAATGGTTCCAGTCTTACCTCTCAGGTAGGTCCTTCAGGGTATCGTGGAAAGATGAAGTCTCGGAATCGCAACATCTCAGGACCGGCGTCCCTCAGGGCTCTGTGCTCGGACAGCTGCTCTTCTCGATCTACATGACATCATTGGGATCCGTCATTCGAAAGCATGGCTTTTCCTATCACTGCTATGCGGACGACACGCAGCTTCACCTTGCGTTCCATCCTGATGATTAATCGGTTTCAGCACGCGTCTCGGCATGCCTGAGTGACATCTCGCTCTGGATGAGGAACCATCACCTACAGCTGAACCTTACGAAAACTGAACTTCTCGTCATCTCCGCCAACCCTAAGATCCGTCACAACCTCTCTGTTCAACTGGGATCATCGACCATTGCACCCTCCAGAACAGCCAAAAACTTGGGAGTAATAATCGATGACCAGCTAACCTTCACAGATCATATTGCCAACACTGCCAGGTCCTGCAGATTCCTTCTCTACAACATTAGGAAGATCAGACCTTTTCTCTCAGAGCATGCTGCACAAATCCTGGTACAAGCTCTGGTCCTGTCCAGGCTGGACTACTGCAATGCTTTACTCGCTGGACTCCCGGCCTGCACTATCAAACCTCTACAGATGATACAGAATGCAGCGGCAAGAGTAGTCTTCAATGAACCGAAAAGAGCGCATGTAACACCCCTCTTTGTCAGGTTACATTGGCTCTCTATAGCCACCCGCATCGAATTCAAAGCTCTGCTCATATCCTACAAGACCACCACAGGTTTAGCACCCGCCTACCTTCACTCACTAATACAGACATATTTACCCTCCAGATCACTGCGCTCTGCTAACGAGCGTCGTCTCACGGTACCGTCCCAAAAAGGTAAGAAATCACTCTCTCGCACATTCTCTGAATCGGTCCCACGATGGTGGAACGATCTGCCTCTTACAACACGTTTGGCAGACTCTGTGTCCATCTTTAAAAATCGCCTTAAAACTCATCTCTTTCGTCTACACCTGACCCACTAAAAAAAAAAAAAAAACTTGACTGCACTTAGCTCGTATATTGTGTTTCACCTACTCAAGACTAGTCCGATTTCACTTATGTATGCTTTGTTTTCTCTTGTACTGATTGCTTCTTTTGTGAACCTCAATTGTAAGTCGCTTTGGATAAAAGCGTCAGCTAAATGACTAAATGTAAATGTAATGTAAATGTAGAGTGCTGTCTACTGTTATAAACTAGCCTAGAGCGCCGTCTGCTGTGAAAAACTTGTCTAGATCACCGTCTGCTGTTAAAGACTAGCCTAGAGTGCCATCTGCAGTTAAAATCTAGCCTAGAGCACCATTTGCTGATAAACACTAGCCTAGAGCACCGTCTGCTGTTAAAAACTTGCCTAGAGTGCAAAAGCTAGCCTAGAGCTCTGTCTGCTCCAAACCAAAGATACTGAAGAAAGGGTATGGATAAGTTGTAGAAATGCCCATTAGCATCTTTGCCATTAGCATCTTTGATTGGCTCTTAATGGAAAGGAGCGCAACATAACATGTCGAATCTTTAACCACTACACCAAACCACCCCATATATCCAGTTACAGTATTCCCTCAGTGACTGCTGATGTTTATGTACAGTCATTATATTGACTACAAGATGCTAATGGGCAGTTTGAGTGCTTTAAGCTGCTATAAAGATGAAAAGTCCCCCGGAAACACACTCTCACACCAGGCATCTCTCCATCCATCATATTAAAACACAAAGAGAGAGTAACCGATACATTAACAGGGAAGCATGTCACGTGAATATAATAGACAAAGTCTGATAGATCCAATTGCAAGTGAATTTATTCAAAGTCAAGTAAATAAGGTGCAGATCAAAGGTGCAGACCAACACCGAACACAGGGATGTCGCAGACACAGCACAGGGAGTCCACAACAAGCTGACGAGGGTCCTGGCGAGACACATGAACACGCAAATAACGAACTGACAATAAAGAGCTGGATCCAGCTCTTTATATAGGAGACGCTGAGTACGCACAGCTGCAGCTGCTGACTAGAACAGCTGATCCAATCTCACATGATCAACACACACACACGCAACAGAGCGCGTGGGAATGCGAAACAACCCCACGTGACAATAACAAACAACAGACAGAGCGCATGCACCTGTAACCGTGACAAAGCAGCTCCAACTGGAGCAATAAAATCACAACGTTTGAAACAAATCATTTAAAGGTGCAGTACGAAGGATTGATTTATTATTGCAGTCAAAATTCAAGATATTAGAGAGGGGTTTTTTTCACCCCAACAACGACTTGATGCAAACTCAGGTTGCCAGATTGACACCAAACAGGAGCACATGTGCCTGACAATTGAGCCTTGTGATGTAAGCTGCTCAGCTAATGTTTATGTTGGTAAAATGTATATTATTTGCAAAATGAAAACCAGCTCATGTGGATTTTCATGTGGAACTCTAAATCTGTGATTTCTGACGCTGCTCCTGTCCTCTGGCAATCGCATTTTCAGCCGCATACATTGATTCAGCCTTTAAAACTGAAATGAAATACACTATTTTCCATCAACTGGCAACCCGGAGTGCTGAAATAGAATTGGTTAAACTGGCAGCGGGCTGGTTATAGAGACCAAAACAAAGACCGACATTCCCAACACACATTCTAAATGCAGAATAACTGACTTCAGCATTGTTATTTAGATAAACAAGCCTGAAATATCTGCAAACATTTTATGGTATTTATAAGCTTTAGAAGAGTCAAAAACTTCCAGTGCTTTGGATTTTTCTCTTGATCTGAGCGCTGTGTGTCATTAACTGTCTTTTTCTCTCTTTCAGACCGTTCTCCAGATATGGATAATTACTCTGAGGATGACGATGACAGTTATTCGTCAGAGCAAGAGGCCAGTGATGATGCTGTTCAAGGCCAGGTCAGGGTTTCTTCATCGTTGTGATAAACTCTACTGTATTTTCCATTTCTAATTCCCCCATATCTGCTATCATTGTCAGGTACATTTTGCATTTCCAAGACAAACCTTGTATTATTCTTCTTTTTCTTCTTCTTATTATTATCTCTGAAAAGAATGTTTGCGTGTGTATTTAGGGACATGTTTGTCTTGAAAATATGATCTTAAAGACTCTCACTATACCTATTTTTGACGGTCTCCGCCTCCAGAATCATCCATTCAGCTTCAATTGTCATCAAATAATTAAGTCTAATTTTCATATTTTTGTGTGTTTGCTTGATAAGTTAAATAAGCATTTGCATGAAATCTCAATTTTCTATATTATATGTAATTTCAGTAATAAAAGATTGGAGATGGGAGATTCTGATTGCTAGAAACAAAACACACCCATTACTCAATGGACCCTTTTCACAAGACGTCTTTAACGGTCATCATAATCGTACATCCTTGAAAGTTTTTAATATATATATATATATATATTTTTTTTTTTCTTCCCTTTTTATTTATTTAAATAGTCAAAAAGCATACATTCATTAATCAACATAACTAACAACACAACATATGTATATATATATATATATATATATATATATATTTCATTCATTTTCTTTTCGGCTTAGTCCCTTTATTAATCAGGGGTCGCCACAGTGGAATGAACCGCCAACTTATCCAGCATATGTTTTACGCAGCGGATGCCCTTCCAGCTGCAACCCATCACTGGGAAACATCCATACACACTCATTCACACACATACACTACGGACAATTTAGCCTACCCAATTCACCTATACCGCATGTGTTTGGACTGTGGAGGAAACCGGAGCACCCGGAGGAAACCCACGCCAACACGGGGAGAACATGCAAACTCCACACAGAAACGCCAACTGACCCAGCCGAGGCTCGAACCAGCGACCTTCTTGCTGTGAGGCGAACATGCTACCCACTGCGCCACCGTGCAGCATATATATATATATATATATAAACATAGTGCTTTAACATTGTGTACATCTAAACAAAGGCAAAAAAAATTTAAATAAAGACAACATCAGTACAATATAAGCAAACCCTGACAGCGTCAGCATCATTTTGTCCATTTACAATTATATTTGGCTTTGGAAGTAATTTATGAATGGACACCACATGGTAGTGAACTTGGACCCAGAACCGTTTAAATTAAGTCTTATTTTTTCCAAACTAAGGAAATGCAACACATCATTGGCCCACTGTTTAAAAGATGGGGCAAATGACTGTTTCCAATTGATTAAAATCAAGTGTCTTGCCAAAAGAGGAAGTAAAGGCAATGCAGTCCAATTCACTTTTTGACAAATTGTTATTTTCATATACAATACCAAAGACAGCAGTTAATGGATTTGCACAAACATCTCTGCAAAATATTCTGGAGTAAGAAAAAAATATTTGACCAAAATACAGATAATCTGGGACATAACCAAAACATATGGGCTAATGTAGCAGGGAACTGCTTGCATCTTGTACAAATGGGGTCAACAGAGGAATACATCCTTGCCAGTTTGGCCTTGGAAAGATGAAGTCTAAGTACCACTTTAAATTGAATAAGATATGTCTAGCACAAATAGAGGATCTATAGATTCTATATATAGCTCCATTCCAGTCCTCGTCTGTCAAACTGATTTTAAGGTCTAGTTGCCAGGATTCTCTTTGTGTAGATCTAGAAGTAGATAATAATGATGCAAGCTTAGTATATTAACCAGAAGTAGTTCCGCTTTGTTCTGGGTCATCAGGGAAAAGTTGATCAATAGGATTTTGTTCAGGGAGGGCAGGAAAAGAGGAAAGTTCTTGTGTGTAAAGTCACGCACCTGTAGATATCTGAAAAAGTGGGCGTTAGGAATTTTTAACTGAGATTCTAATTGGGTAAAAGACAAAACGCAGCCATCAACAAAGAGATCTTTTTATTGGCAACTGGGGCACAAACTGAAGCTCTCTGCCAACCGAAATATTTGCGAATTTGGGCCCAAATCTGAATAGAGTTCCAAACCATTGGGTGCAATGAATGAGAGTCTAGACCCATTGGCAAAGGTGAAAAAAGAAGAGCTGAAAGTGAGGAAGGAAAGCAGGCAGATAATTCTATCTGAACCCAATCAGGCACACGATTAATGTAATGTGAACTTTGCCAATAAGTCAGAGCTCTCAAGTTACAGGCCCAGAAGTTTTTAATACTTTGATAAAAAATAAACGTATGAACATTCATATGCGTTTATGAATGTATTATATCATCTTTACTTCAAATTACAAACAACGAATTACCGCTTATGCGGGGTGTCTCTATTGCAGCGTCTGAGAGTAAATCTGACATTATTCTCTCCTCTGGCTGCCATCATCAGTCTCACACTATTTTTGTCCTGTTTCTGAAAGTCTTGATAACACCATCGTGGAGTTTTTCTTTTAGCATTTCAGCAAATAGGATTGAAAAAAATGATTTGTCGTACTCTCCCATTCACTGCGTATAGTTTACCAAATATGACACCTTCTGCTGCGGAGAAACTCAGAAATGTGAAAAGGGTCTATAAGAAAACAGGAACAACCGTTTTAGACCATTAACTTTGTGCGCTTACCATTTTCCCTGTCAGTAAACTAGCAAAAGTGGATTTAGTGCAAATAGATGCACCTAAAGACTTGCGTAAACCCCAGTATAGATTCTGAATTTACCCCTGTGTCCTTTAAAAGGATCTATATGCAACAAAAAGCATGAAAATATCCTCCTAATATCCATGAAATTCTGTTTCAGGACCTTTATGATGAGGATGACGATGTGCAGCGGAAGCCCAAAAAATCTCGAAGGAAAATGATGAGAACCACATCTATGACCCGGGTATGTACAGATGCACTCATTCTGCTGTTATAATCAGTGGGAAGTCACAAAAAACTGAGCACGTGACAGAAAGTGTTCGGACCTAGAATCGAACCCTGGGGAACCTCAGATGTAAAAAAAAAATGTAATTAATATATAGGGTGACACGGTGGCGCAGTGGGTAGCACGATCGCCGGTTCGAGCCCCGTCTGGGCCAGTTGGCATTTCTGTATGGAGTTTGTATGTTCTCCCTGTGTTGGTGTGGGTTTCCTCCGGGTGCTCCGGTTTCCCCCACAGTCCAAACACATGCTCTATAGGGGAATTGGATGAACTAAATTGGCCGTCATGTATGAGTGTGTGAATGAGTGTGTATGGATGTTTCCCAGTGATGGGTTGCAGCTGGAAGGGCATCAGCTGTGTAAAACATATGCTGGATAAGTTGGCGGTTCATTCCGCTGTGGCGACCCCAGATGAATAAAGGGACTAAGCCGAAGGAAAATGAATGAATGTATTAATATATAAAAATAAACCAACACAGGCTCATTGTGGATACGTACCCCTGTCTACATTTCTGGAGACCGCAAAATTGTATCTTGAGGTACGTTGGGCACCATTTGATCTGTAAAACGTCGCCGACGGCTTCTGTTCCTTTTCGCGCTACCGCTGACCGATTACCTCCATGTGGACTGCTTTTCCGGTGTTACCAGTTTGCCCAGTAACTCGCTGCATACGTCGATGGATGGGATGTGGAGCAGAGTCGACTGCGATGACAGGGTTTGAGCCCAGCGAAGAACGGTTTCAGAAACCAGGTAAAACAAAAGCAAAAAAATAAATAAACAACAGCCTGAAAACTTGGTCTTTTTCTAGGTTGCTTTTGAAAACACTATCGGTTGGGTTTAGGGAAGGGGGTGGACGAGTCAGTCGGGTCAGTCAGTCGACAGCAAGCTGGCCTGGTCGGCTGAAGTGTATATTGCACCCTCTGGTGGATTTTACGTGACACGTGAGAGGAATTTGAGATCATCAGAAAGTGTACACAGCGGCCTCTAGTGGATTTGCAAAAACAGAAACTGCGAGCAGACATACCTCGGGTAACGTATTTCGCTGTCCCCAGAAATGTAGACCTGGGTACGTATCCACAATGAGCCTGGGTTAAAATACACTGTATACAAGAGATAACCAGTTACTCCCATGTGACCCTGGATCACAAACAATTGTATGAAATTGAGATTTTCAGATTTTAATTAATGAATGTTTTTTTTAGGAGAGCACAGTATTTGTCTGAGATGCGACTATTTGAAAATCGGGAATCTGAGGTTTCAAGAAAAACCTCAAAAACATCTAAATATTGAAAGAATTACCTTTAGTTGAGCAGATGAAGTACTTAGTAATGCATATTACTAACAGAAATGCAGTTTTGATATATTTATGAGAGGAAATTCTACAACATGATCTTTAATTAATATGCGAATGATTTTTGGCGTAAAAGAAAAATCAATAATTTAGACTCGAACAATACTTCTTTTTGGTTATTCCTATAAATATAACCATGTCACATGTGATGAAATTACATTATTCAACATAATCATAGGGAGTTTGCATGTTCTCCCCGTGTTGGCGTGGGTTTCCTCCGGGTGCTCCGGTTTCCCTCACAAGTCCAAAGACATGCGCTATAGGTGAATTGGGTAGGCTAAATTGTCCGTAGTGTATGTGTGTGAATGAGTGTGTATGGATGTTTCCTAGTGGGTTGCAGCTGGAAGGGCATCCGCTGCGTAAAACATATGCTGGATAAGTTGGCGGTTCATTCCGCTGTGGCGACCCCAGATTAATAAAGGGACTAAGCCGAAAAGAAAATGAATGAATGAATGAACAATCATACTAGCCACCGTGTTCTCTTTTTTATATTCCACCAGTGCAAAATCCATATTGGTTGAATGTCATCCCTTGTCATTTATAAGGGATATATAAAGCATAAATAGTCCTCACTTTAGTTTAGGTCACAATTCGCGGTATTAACTAACACTACTAGCTCAATAAACTACTAATTAGCCATTTAATAATAGTTAGTAAGGTAGACGTTGGGTTTAGGTTTTGGGTAGGATTAGGCACGCAGAATAACATCATGCTTTATAACTATTAATGAACAGTTCATATCCTAATAATAGGCAGGTAATAAGCCAGTAGTTAAAAGCATAAATTGTGACCTAAACTAAAGTGTTACCGGTCACAACACTGCATGGAGTTGTGGTAATAAAGAATTTATTAACATACAAAGTAACTATTAATATATGCCTGAATAATAAGACATATAAATGTTAATTTGAATAGTTTATTAATCGTTTACTAACTCATTCTGAATGACCTTAAAAACCACCAACTACTCTTAAATACAACTGGTTTGTAAATATTGCAATACTTAATTTAATAATGAACAATGACAAAATATGAAAACACAATCATTAAGCACATTATACATGTGCCTA
>CAIGQV010016459.1:0-15232 GCA_903798115.1 Danio jaintianensis
GACCTCCAGAATGCATACCACCTCACCTGCTTCATCCTACGCCTCAGATTCTTCCCCCTCCAACTTCATTGAAAGAATCACCATCCAGGAACTCCGCGAATTCCTTTCCAATGCCGGCATCAACGCTCCCCGCTCCCTCAACAAAAAAGAGTTGCTCGAACTTTACCACAACACCATCACAAATCCGCCAAACTCCCCTACGCCGCAGAGGAAAGAGAAAACCCGGAAAACCAAGACTCGTCTCACACCATACAACCCGCCTACAATCTCCCCGCCAGCTCAAGCACCCAGGAAGACGTCTAAAAGAAGCCACGCCCCCAGCCGTACCTCATCCAGTCACCACCCCCAGGAAACCCCGACTACACTCCACCGCTCTTCTTACTCTCAAATCCAAGGCATTCAAATGGACAACCCCAGATCTCCTTTCTGGCCACCAGCCCCCCCTTCTAATTTTTCCTCCAGTCCCACCCTTCCTACACCATTCATTCCCCCTCAAAGCCAAGAAGCTCCCAATGCTTCAAACCCATTAGCCCAGATTAACCCTTTCTCTTCCCTCGCCCCTAGCTCCTTCCCTAACTTCCCTTCTTCTAGCATTCCCATCTTCTTACCCCCCTCCACACTCCCCCCTACACTCACTAGCACAGATCCAACCCGCCATCCTTCACAACTTTCCACTGCACGCCCCCCATTCACCCTATCCACAGCCACTCCCCTTCCTCCGCCGCATAACGCCCTAGTTCTGGAACCCCCTGCCGTCTCCAACATAGCAAGAAACCAGATCTTGTCAGGTGCAGACATCGACCTTTGCACACGTCTTTCACCCATTACACCTCCCTCGGCAGAGCGACAGGTGGATTGCGGCGAATTTTCAATAACCCTCAAATCACCCGCTAGCTCACAATCTCGCACCTTATCACTCGCCGAATTTAACATCGCTTTCTCACGCTTCACAGAAATAATTTGTTCCGTTTTTCCCCATAGAAGGCGCGAGCTGAACGATTATTTGGCTATTGTCGTGGAGCTCGCGCTTTCCTATGGGGGCACCCACTTCTATACATACCACAAACTTTTTTCCGCCAAATGCGCCATCCGAATAACTCAGTGGAACCAGTGTTCTTACTGGGGGCTCTGGACACTGATTTACACAACAGAGTTTTCCTAGGTCGTCGCAATTTATCCTGCGCGGTCTGCCGTTCCAGTCTGCACTCAACCACATCCTGTCCGTTCATTATCCCCTCCTCAGACACAGAGCGCCCAGCTCCTAGATCCACTAGTTATGTTCCCCGCCCACCCAGCTCTAGCATCCCCTCTCTCCTTTCCTCTTCTTCCCGTTTTCTCTATCCTCCTCGCAACAATTGCCAAAATTTCAATCTGGGTAGGTGTTTTAGACACCCTTGCAAATTCCTTCACCTATGTAATTACTGCGGCGGTGCCCACGCACGCACCGTATGCCCCGTATCCAGGGCAAATAAAAAATCAAAAAATTATTTATCGACTCCTGTTAATATTTCTCAACTATCTTTTGAATTACGTGTCCATCCTGATCCTAACTTTTCTGATTTTCTCGTTTCAGGTTTGACTCACGGATTCAACCCCGGCATCACAGCACTCCCCTCTTATAATTTAATCTGCCCTAATCTTCAGTCCGCAATCGCAGAACCCGAAACCGTTGATCATTTGATCAAAAAAGAAGTCGAAAATAACTTTATGATCGGCCCGTTTTCCGCTCCCCCATTTACAGTCTATCGTATCAGTCCAATTGGCATAGCCACTCACAAATTCTCTGGCAAAAAACGTCTAATTATCGACTTATCTTCTCCCCATAATTCTTACCTGCCTAGTGTTAACAGTACCATTTCGTAAGATGAATTCTCTCTCCACTATCACGACATAGACCAAGCTATATCTTTAATTAAAATCGCCGGCCGAAATGCCTGGCTCGCTAAAGTAGATATCACTTCAGCATTCAAAATCATGCCCATCCACCCCGAATTTTGGCACCTTTTCGGCATCCAGTGGCGTTCCAAATTCTATTTTTCAGTCCGCCTAACTTTCGGCTGCAAAATTACGCAGTTACTTCAGGAAGCTAGTTCCGTCCATAGTCTAGAAGATATCATTTCCCTGTCCAACCCCAGCCGCAATGATTTAAGATTATGGATATCCTTCCTGCAACACTGGAACGGCTGTTCCTTTTTCTATTCTGATTTGCTATCATCTCCTGTCGATATCAAATTATTCACGGACGATATTATCAAGGGCGCTGGTTCGCCGCTCCTTGGCCCCCCCAAATGTTAAATGACCCCCAAAATTTACATTCATCCGCCTTTTTCGAATTATACCCCATTGTCGCAGCTGCCATTCTATGGGGGGACGAATGGTCCGCTTCTAGCATCCTAGTACACTGCGATAACGAAGCTACTGTACAATGTATCAATAAAGGACGCTCGCACTCCTCGTCGCTCATGCCTTTATTAAGAAGACTTATTTGGACCGCAGCAACAAAGCAATTTATTTTATCTGCTAAGCATGTACCAGGTTGTAAAAATCAAATTGCTGACTCTCTCTCTCGTTTCTGTTTCCAGAGGTTTTGGCTGCTAGCTCCAGAAGCGGATCCTCATCCAACCCCAGTGCCTCACTATTCAGAATTGATATTGCCTTGAAACACCCCCTCTATAGCCTCCGTGAATCCTCCATCTCACTCATTTTACAAGCAGTAGCTCCCAGAACACTTCAGTCATACCTCACAGCTTGGAATGCTTTTAAACATTTCCATTCATTATATAAAGCTCATTTCCCCGATTTCTCCCTCCTCTCCATCACCTCATTTATCTCCTACCTCCACATCTCAAAAAACATTCAAGCTAGCTCCATCAAGAGCTACTTAAGCGGCATCCAGTTTTTTCATAAACTGATCCACGGAGCTCCTTCTGAGGCCATATCTAACTCCCAAACAAACCTCCTTATCAAGGGTATACAGAAAGCCCAACCCCCCCAGATCCTAGACAACCCATCACCCTCAGCATTCTCTCCAAATGCATATCTACCCTCCGCAAAGGCTACCAGTCACCCCACACAGCTCGCACCTTAGATGCTATGTTTAACCTAGCATTTTCTGGTTTCCTCAGGAGCTCTGAGCTGACCACAACCTCCCAATTTAACCCAGCCATCCACCCCACAATCTCAGACCTGACTCTGTTGGATAAAGAAACCCTTGCCTTCTTTATCAAAAAGAGTAAGACAGACCAGTTCAGGAAAGGCCATTTTGTTTATATCTTTGACCTCCCCTCCCCCACTAGCCCCTTTCATACTCTTCTAGCTTTTCTTCACTTCAGGAAGCGTCAAAATCATACCCCCTTTCCCCCCCTCTTTGTCGATGACGCTAACCAGGCCGTAACACGATTCTGGTTTCAAAAGCACTTAAAAGATGTCCTTCGTCTTTCAGGTTTTTCCCCAGACCCCTTTTCTGGGCATTCTTTCAGAATCGGAGCAGCTACTACTGCCGCACACAAAGGCCTCTCACAATGCCAAATCCAGGCCCTTGGCCGGTGGTCATCAGACGCATTTAACTCCTATATCCGCCTCAGCCACTTTCACCTTAAGTCCGCCCAACAAACCCTTATCAGCCAGCGCCCCTCCACTGGTAGCAAGGAGTAAGACTGTCCAACCAGTCTCCCCATTAACGCTGAGCTCAGCCACTTGGCCCCTAGTTTTCCCCCAAACCCAGCATGCACTTTTCCATCCCCTTAAGGCTCAACTCCCGCAGGAGTTACGCCCGCTAGCCACCTTTTCATTCCCTCCGCAAGAGTATCCACCGCCCCCTTCCTTTCCCTTCTCTTGCAGAAACCTGGCTCCGCAGCTCTGACTCCCGCAGGAGTGTTACCCCGAGCTCAGACTCCCGCAGGAGTCAATCACCCCCCCGGCCAAGAGTATAAACCTCTCTTCCATCCAGCGTCGAGTGCTCCGCTTTCTCCTAGCGTCGAGTCTCTCCGCCTACCCCCTTCCTTCTAGCGTCGAGTGCTCCGCTCTTTAAGCGTTGAGTCTCTCCGCCCCCCCTTTTTTACTCTGTCCCTCCGCGTCGAGTGCTCCGCTCTTTAAGCGTCGAGTCTCTCCGCCCCTCCGTCTCCCTTCCTTTCAGCAGTTCCACTACTTACTTCAGGCTTCAAAGCCAGTTCCTATGTTTTCTTTCTGCAATAGGCCCCCACTCCCCAGCTCCGACCCCCAATTCCCGCAGGAGCCCCCGCCTCAGCCCCTCCCGCAGGAGTCTCCACTGCTCCCTCCCTTTCCCGACTCCTGCGGGAGTTTGGCCCCGCAGCTCTGACTCCCGCAGGAGTGTTACCCCGAGCTTAGACTCCCGCAGGAGTCAATCACGCCCCCCCCCGGCCATTAGTCAAATCTCTCTTCCTTCCAGCGTCGAGTGCTCCGCTCTTCAAGCGTTCGAGTCTCTCCGCCCCCCTCGCTTCCTTCTTGTGTCGAGTGCTCCGCTCCCTTCCAGCGTCGAGTCTCTCCACTCCCCCTTTTCTGTCCCAGCGTCGAGTGCTCCGCTCCCTCTTAGCGTCGAGTCTCTCCGCCCCACTTTCCTTTCCGTCTCGCAGCGTCGAGTGCTCCGCTTCCTCCAAGCGTCGAGTCTCTCCGCCTCTTTTCCATTTCAGCGTTGAGTTTTTCCGCTACTTCCCCTTCTTTCTAGTACTAATCGTACTTCTACACCTTTCTTCCGCATAGGCCATCACTCCCCAGCTCGACTCCCGCAGGAGTCTCCCAAGCTCGACTCCCAACAGGAGTCCACCCCTGGGCTCTACTCCCGCAGGAGTGCCCCAAGCCCGACTCCCGCAGGAGTTTTCCAGCCATCCCCACCCCCCCCCTCTCTCCCGGGACAGCACGCCAAATACGCTTCATAATCAATCATCAGCTAAGGGCGAACTCTTGAAGTGAAGTTTATTCATAAACTAATTTCGAGAGGAGCTCGTGATTATGATTGATAGCAGCTGGTCACGCATTAGCCAATGCATGATCCACCAATCAGATGATTCCTAAAGCACTATAAATAATCAGAGTATCTTACCTTAGCCATCTTCGTCTTGAAGAATCCCCCCTTCCACCCCTACTCCTCCCCTTTCCTCGACAGGGCAGCACGGAGGCCCAGTGGTTAGCACTGTTGCCGCACAGCAAGAATGTCACTTGCTCAAGCCTTTACCTTTGCCAAGTTGACATTTCTGTGTGGAGTTTGCATGTTCTCCCCGTGTTTGCGTGGGTTTTCCCCGGGCTCTCCGGTTTCCTCCCACAGACCAAAAACATGTAACATAAGTAAATTGACCAAACAAAATCAACACCATAGACAAGAGATTACTTCAGCAATTTCTCTCTATAATTATAATTCGAATTCACCTTTATCAAGCAGGGGAGTTCTCGAGATCTACCTGAGCTCAAACTCCCCTCGCCCTTCAACGGGAGGGAGCCCCGGGCTCGAGGACCTCATGAGCTCAGGGCTCTCTCCCGGGACAGCACGCCAAATACGCTTCATAATCAATCATCAGCTAAGGGCGAACTCTTGAATATACTTATAGGCGGAAAGTGACAGCACAAAGTGATTATAAACCACTAGAAAACCTGAGTGCTCCAAAATTACTTCAAAGAATGACGCTGAGACTTATGAAAATATGATGTAGATGTTGTGTATGTTCCAGGTCGTGACATGCTGCTTCCCGACACTTTAAGCAGAGCATATTTGCCTGAGAGTGTTGCTGCTGACTCTGTGGAAGCAGAGATTGAAACGATTAACATGACACAGCACTTACCAATTTCAGAAGACAGAATCACAAATAGTCATTCTGCAACAAAAGACGACAAAACATTACAATCCCTGCTCAAAACCATTCAACAAGGATGGCCAAGGAACAAGACAGAAACACCACAGGACACCAAATTTGCAGGACACCAAATCAACTACTATAATCAAGATGCTGAAAGCTCATTTCGCCAGACAGGGTATTCCGGACATTGTATTTTCAGATAATCGCCTGCAGTTCTCATCTCAAGAATTTCTGAATTTCAGTCACCATTGCAAATTTCTTCACAAGACTTCATCCCCTGGATACACTCAAAGTAATAGTAAGGCAGAGGCGACTGTTAAAATGTCCAAGAGACGTATGCTGAGAGCACAAGCATCAAGGCAAGCTATCCTGAACCACAGAAACACACCGTCACAGGGATTATTAACCAGTCCGGCTCAGAGACTACTTAGCCGTCGAACTAAGACATTACTACCCACAAAAATTTGTCTTCTGCACCCAAAAGTTCAAAATGTCTTGGGGGAAATAAAAGCCAACCAGCATCGTCAACAAACCTAATATGACAGGTCAGCTAAGAACTTGAGCACACTGAAGCAAGGGGACATTGTGAGAGTCCAACCATTTGAGCCCCATGCGATGTGGAGAAAGGGCACAGTGCTGGAGCATGTCGACCCAAGATCCTATAAAGTCCAGTAAGACTTTGGAGGTGTAATAAGGCAAAACAGGAAGGCTTGTGTGATGACACCTAAGAACAAAACAGAGACTGTTTATTCTGATGATGCTGAACACACCAGTGTAGCTGGCAGTATACCAACGCTTGCCAACAATGCAGAGAACCAGATGCAAAATGCAGACAAATCTGTTGCATCACCTGTTGTCAAAAAAGCACGATGTGTTATAAACAAACCAAAATACCTAAAGGACTATGTTACATGAAAAAAAGGAAGAAAAGATGACATTCAATAAGCATATGTATTATGTTGGGTATTGTCATTTCAGTCTGTTTAATTTAGAGCACAAATTATGCGCTAGGGTCTTATGCTGTATTTATTTTGAAGTTAAACATTCGTGAGGAGTTTAAAAAAAGAGAGAGAAAGGATGTAACAATAGGAACTATGGATATCTGTGTTGTTGGAGAGGGAACCTGTTTTAGTGTTGCACTGTCAATGTAGTGAGTGGCAGAGAAGTTTTGGATTAAAAGTGAACTAAACAGCTATCATGGTCTCAGTGAATCTCTTTATTGATGAAGAAAGTTATGTTTAAACACCACTGGGCCACCATGCCGCCCTATCCTGGATTAACCTAGGAAAGAGGGGAAGGAGTAGGGGTGGATGGGGGGTGTTCTACAAGACGAAGATGACTAAGGTAAGAAAATCTGATTATTTATTATGCGTTTGGATTCGTCTGATTGGTTAATCATGTGATAGCTAATGTGGGACCAGCCGTGGTCAATCATAAGCATGTGATCCTCTCAAAAAAAATTTCATTCATTCATTCATTCATTCATTTTCTTTTCATCTTAGTCCCTTTATTAATCTGGGTCGCCACAGCGGAATGAACCGCCAACTTATCCAGCATATGTTTTACGCAGTGAATGCCCTTCCAGCTGTAACCCATCACTGGGAAACACCCATACACTCCCATTCACACACATACACTACGGACAATTTAGCTTACCCAATTCACCTATAGCGCTATAGGTCTTTGGATTTGTGGGGGAAACCGGAGCACCCCGAGGAAACCCACACGAACACGGAGAGAACATGCAAACTCCACACAGAAATGTCAACTGACCCAGCCGAGGCTCGAACCAGCGACCTTCTTGCTGTGAGGCGACAGCGCTACCCACTGCGCCACCCCTCTCGAAATTAGTTTATAAATAAACTTCACAAAGTAAAGACAAGTGAAGACAAAAACCATGTGGTAATATGCTTGAAAACATACTCTGTCGTGTCAACTGTCAACAAAAAAGACCTAACTCATAACACCATACCCAATATAAACATCTTCAGCTGAGACTAAAGAAAAACATAATGCTAGGGCTCTTATGTAAGAGTCATAGAAGGATATCATAGATAGAAAAACATAAACATACAGTAAGTCAACAAAAGAATAGGTAGTCCACAATTCAGCCTAAAACAATCAAACATTCAAGCAAACAAACAAATAAAATAGAGAAAGAAAAATGGAGAAGACTTACATGCAACAAGATCAATCTCTTATTTGCAAGAAAAAGAGGTAAAGGTTTGACATATTTCTGTTTTGGTACCTTAATTTTGTTGGTTTTTCTAAATTACATTAAATGTGGAAAAAAATCTGACATTAATTTGCTTGAATTCATTTATTACTTTTCAAAAACACACAGTTCTAAAATGTGATGTTTTAGATTGTCAGTTTTAATACAGAGAAGTTGTAAATTTGATGCAAATAATTATGAACAATTAATCAATAGCTAAAATGTGTGAAGACCAGCCTAAGACTACAATCAAAGAAAAGTTGAAATTGTTTGCAAACTTACATTTGGGTGTAGAATGTGTATGAGGTTGAAATGTTGCCTCCTTGCTTCCATTCACAAATGGACATAGGTAGAGTTTTTGTATACTTTATGAAGCATCTCAAATCATAGACACCTGTGAAATAAAAAATATCCACTGATTATATAAACACAATCACATATGTCTTTCTGTAAATTGAAACAAACAAACAAACAAACAAACAAACAAACAAACAAACTAACTTGGAAAAAAGACTTGGAAAAAATTAAATAAAAGGTGTTATACAATGAAATTAAAAGTGCTTCCTGCTGTCCAGCTTTGAGTAATTTTCCAGATTCACTCACTCACTTTCCTTCAGCTTATTATCTTCTTTATCAGGGACATATATTAAAAATTAAAACTTATAAACTCTTTAGTGTGAGGAACTTTCTTATGCCACAAATGCAAATCTGAAGCTGACTATTTTAACAGCTAAGTCTAAATTGCTTACTCAAAAACGCATCATATAGACTATGTCAAAGGGAAATCATGGATCAGGAACAGAACAGAACACCATGAACAAAATTGATACACTTTCAGAATACCATCTTACATTTCTTCACCAACATACATAAAAGCCAAAGCAAACACTAAATTGCTTTATTACAAGCTGGAATATTTGATTGTGACATACTTGATCACGACATTCCACAGTAAATTATTCCAAGATTAACGATAACAGATTAAACTAATAACACTCATTTGAGTGTTACTAATCCTCTTGACCATTGGTGAATATATGTAGACTGCTCCTGTGTAGAACTAGATCATTATGTGTCTCATCCAAACGCCTTCTGTTTCATTGAGATTTGATTTTTGACAGTTGTAGATGGTGAAATAACCAAAATCATTCAGCATAGTGATATGGAACTGTAATATGGTCAAAACCTGCCTGCAATCTGCAATAACTGCACATTTAAATGCCCATCAACCAATCAGAACCAAGCATTCAACAGCCCCCCCTCCCCCCAGAATGAGAATGATCATTATACAGTGCCTGTTGCCATCCGATGGTGGAACAATGTAACATGAACTGCCGATCATTATTAAACATGCACCATTCTCATCCAGTACCCGCACAATCAGCACTGGCGCCCCCCAGGGGTGTGTCCTCTCCCCTCTGCTCTTCTCACTGTACACAAATGACTGCACCTCAAAGGACGCCTCTGTCAAAATCTTGAAGTTTGCAGACGACACCACACTTATCGGCCTCATTCAGGACGGTGACGAGTCTGCTTACAGACAGGAGGTTAAGGAGCTGGCTGTCTGGTGCAGTCACAACAACCTGGAGCTGAACACGCTCAAAACAGTGGAGATGATAGTGGACTTCAGGAGAAACCCCCCTGCTCTCCCCCCACTGAGCATCATGGACAGCATTGTGGCAGCAGTGGAGTCATTCAGGTTCCTGGGCACCACCATCTCTCAGGATCTGAAGTGGGACACTCACATTGACTCCATTGTCAAAAAAGCTCAACAGAGGTTGTACTTCCTTCGTCAGCTGAGGAAGTTCAACCTTCCAAAGGAGCTGCTGAAACAGTTCTACACTTCCATCATTGAATCAGTCCTCTGCACTTCAATAACTGTCTGGTTTAGCTCAGATACCAAATCCGACCTCCGAAGACTACGTCGAATAGTTCGGACTGCTGAGCGAATCACTGGTACAATCCTCCCTACTCTCCAAGAACTGTACTTATCCAGAGCAAGCAGAAGGGCTGCCAAAATCACTCTGGACCCCTCACACCCAGCACACTGCCTCTTTGAACTTTTACCTTCTGGTCGACGCTACAGAGCACTGTGTACCAGAACAGCCCGACACAGAAACAGTTTCTTCCCTCAGGCAATCCATCTCATGAACACTTGATGATAGTAATTATGGAACAAACATCACTACTGCTATACACTTTTTATACACAAACACTTATTTAACAACATATTTTACATGCTAATTTGCACATAACAGCTGCTGTTGTATATAGTAATATTCCTGTACATACACTTGTCAATTTGTATATTTGCATTCACTACAACTTTCATTTTTTAAATATATTTATTATCTGTTTTTTGTCCTGTCTCTGTAATTCTGTTGCACTGTAGAAGCTCTGTCACGAAAACAAATTCCTCGTATGTGTGAACATACCTGGCAATAAAGCTCTTTCTGATTCTGATTCTGATTCATTTCAATATACAACAATAAAAAGATGTTAAGCATTTAATATATAAAATTATAAAACTTATGTTTGCCCTCAGTCAAATCTATTTGCTCTGGAACAACCAACCAAACAAACAAACAAACAAACAAACAGATGATTGTGACTAAATATTGTATTAGATACAACCAAAACTGCCCGTCAGAAGGTGGAAGGTGAGTAATGAATATTAGGAAACTATATGTGTGTTAAGGTTGAAACGTAAGATTCATATTAATTTCATGTTACATAGAAAAGGCTATTTGAGATATTAAGATGTTGTTTATTTCTACGGTTAATTATTTATTAGGGCAATTTATTTCCACTTTTTGAATAATTTCCCAAGCCTTACACAACAGGACAGGTAATTATGTAGTGTGAACAGAGAGTTGCAGAGAGAACAAAAGAATAAATGAGTATAAACAGTGAGCGCTCAGCTTAAGTGAGTACACCTTCTTTTGAAAATGAATATTTTTATTTCTCTGCAATATTTTTGGGTGCATTTAAACAAAACAGTTTTATTAAACCGTTATATCCATTAAAATAAGAATAGAAATATAACACGTTTAAATGCAAAGAAGTTATTGCAAAAAATATATATATATATTTTATTCAACAAAAATTTATATTGTTTATGTTTCTCTTGATTTTTCCTGTTTATTAAATTTTTATTTTATTTATTTTTTTATTTTAATATTATTGTAAATAGAAAATATCTGTGATTGGTTTATTCATTATGCTGAGCACTATATCCAATTCATAACATTACACAATTCATGGAAATAGTTGTTTCCTACCTTCTGTGTTACATTGATCTTTCTCTGACAAAGCTTGGCAGTCACAGGATTCTGTAAAATTACAATGGAAAGCGGTTAGGAGTTTTTCATGTATCTTTGACCAACAGCTGAATGTTGTAAGATGCACAAATTGCTCTTGTGTACTCCAGCATGAGAATCTTTCAAAGAGTGTTAAACAAGAAAATCTATTCAAAGATATTTTGTACAAAGCTCTCGTGCTGTGGCTTTTGACCCAGAAAGCATGTCAGAATCTTAAACGTTTCTTTATTTTGTTTCAAGACTTTCATTGTCTTATAAATAAAATCCTAAAACTTTTTGTTATTTACCAGTTTAAATGTCACACAAAAGAGCTTCAGTATGATCTCAAACTCAGACCCAAGTCAATACACACGCACATATACACCAAGCACAGACACGTATGCCCATCGTACTGACCTTCTAATTCAGTTGTACAGAGAGATATGAAACCTGAAAAATTAATATTAAAATTAATAAAATTACAAATTTCAGCAATAATGTTAATGAATTACAATATTGTGACATATTCGGTGTAAATACTTTCTTGAAAACACATCTAAGGCACGTACCTAGAGTGAAGTAAAATGCAGCCGAACACTTGCGCATTGTCGCCTCCTCTGACAGGCGGGTACTTGTGCAACCAGCCAGCTAACGGAAGAGTGTGGGTTATTCCCTTCCCAATAGTAAGAAAAAAAACTACAGTCCAACAATACTCTCAGAGTCAACAGTCTCAGAGTCTAGTGAACTGCCTACCTAGACAGCATACATTTAGATATGCACAGCATGTTTGGTCATTATAAGCACCGAACAAAACATTTAGCCATTTTAGAAAAATGTTTCAGTAAAATGACAATTCTGCCATAATTTACTCACCCTTGACTATTTCCAAAGCAGTTTAAGTTTTTTTATTTCAATTGAATAAAAAAAATATTTTTGAAGTTGGAAACCTGTAACTATTAATAGTATTTGTTTTTCCTACTATGGATGTCACCAATGCAACAGAAATTGCCATCATTTCTGAACACAGAAGAAGATAAAGTAGAAAGCCATACAAGAAAGTTCTCATAATTATTTGTGAAAATCATTTAACTTTTGCACTTTATTCAAATGCTCCTTCATAAAACAGTGAAATTACCATACTACTCTCAAAAATGTTTACACTATATGGTAAGATGTTATACCAAAATCACCATATAGTTGGATCTTAATTCTCGAAGGTCTAGAAACTGACTTGTGTAGAAAAACAGTTTCACTTCTTTAAACTCAGAATAGAAGTTTTAACATGTATTAGTGAACTTTGCAGAGGCTAGTCTCTTGACACTTGACAACTTATGGTTTGAGAAGCTTTCCTTTAATTTTCTCACTAAACATTAGATTTGTGTCAATAAATGATTTTACAGCATTTTCTTATAACAAACTATTGACTTTTGTATGTTATGTTTTTTAATGTCTGTTTCATGTTTTCATTTATGTGTGTGCTGTCAGGTGTGGATATGTGTTGTTTTATGTGTTTATTTGGATATGCTTTATGAAACAAAACTGTTATTTTCAAGTGATTCAGATGATGCCACTCTGTCATTAACATGTTTCCAAATCTTTTGTAATTCCTTCCCAAATACTTGCTACCATTAAATAACTAATAAGTACAGTAAGAATTAGTTTTAGAAGTTAGAGTTAGATATGTGGTGTATGTTTTTATCTCTTGGCACAGTTGAAGTGCAGATTAACATGTCCAAAATGTGTTGTGGAAACTTGTCTTTTTAAGGCAGCATGCAGTTTTCTTAGATTACTCTAAAGCCTTTGAGACTTTTGTGAAATGAGTGAACAGTTTCATTTGACAGATCTCAGAAAACCAAAAATGAACTGTCAGTAGAGTTCACTTCTTTGAATCTCTACAGCTTTCAAGGAAACATATGTTGAGCTTTGGTGTGTGTGTTCTGAAACGCTTGTTAAATGTTGAATAACATATAAATAAATTGGTTCTGTATCTGAAAAGAGTTTATTGTATTAATAAACCAATATGCACTCTAAAAAAAATGCCCAAATTTGGCTAAAACATGGACAAACTCAATGATTTTGTTCACAATTAAACTTAAAAAAAACCCAACAACTGTGGATTAAGACATATTTCAAGCTTATAATATCAAAGGGCCATAAACAAATCCAGTATTATTTAGGATAATCTAAATAATTAAAAGGATAAAATAATTTAGGATAATTATTATATATATATATTTTTTTTATACGTTTACTAGAAATAGTGTAATAGAGAACGTGATTTGGGTGCCGTGAGATGTCAAACATCACTCTTTCTGCACACACATACAGTACACACACACAAACTTACACGCACACCTGCACACACACACACGCACACGCGCACACACACACACGCCAACACACGCACACATGCGCACGCATGCGCACGCACGCACGCACGCACGCACGCACGCACGCACACACACACACACACACACACACACACACACACACACACACACACAGGAAGAGACATGTTCACACTTCAGAGACTTCAACGTTAGGAGGCCCAGTGTAGGAAACACATTGCCATATATAGTACAAAGCTAGCCTGTTAGTTCTTAACAGGATCTACAGTAAACATTTCATTTATCCACCCAGAAAAGACATACAGGAAAAGTTAATCCTTGACATCTATATTGATTGCCAATCTACTAAGAGTCTCTGTATATATATATATTTTTTATTTATTTAATTTAATTATTTTTTTTACTAGGAATGTCCCATTGAGATACAATATCTCTTCTACCAGGGAGTCCTAGACAAGACAGGCAGCATAGGACAAAGTTGCAAAAAATAACTTAGAGACATTAGAGAATGCAGATCGACCTAACTCTGTGTGACAAAATGGCATCTTAAGTAAGACTATATCTGCTGATCTGGTATTGTAAGTATTTGAACAGTACTCCAACAAATTAAATATATACTGTGGTAATTTACCAAATAAAGCTTTAAAAATGAAAACTAAAATATGTTGTTTTCTCCTTAACTGTAATGAGGTCCATTCTGTCATTTTATATAAATTACAGTGATGTGTGTGTACACTTGAACCAGTGACAAATCTTAAGGCACTATGATAAACAATATCCAATTTTTAAAAAACATTCAGAGGTGCGTGCATATAAAGTATATCACCGCAATCCAATACTTATAGAAATTTACTCTCAACTAAACGTTTTCGAGCTGCGAAGGGGAAACAATTTTTTAAACAAAAATAAAAACCTAATGTTGGTTTGAGTTTTTTTTAAAGGCAATCGATATGACAACTATAAGTCAACTTATCATCAAGCCAGACACCTAAATATTTCTAAGATGCAACTTGTTCAATCTGAGCAACATTTAAAGTTTTAATATTAAAATTGTGTATTGATAATCTGGAGCAGGTAAAGATCATATATTTAGTTTTTTTTGCATTCAATACTAATTTTAAGCAATCAAGAGACATTTGGAATGAATTAAAAGCTTTTTGTAAAGAGTCTATTGCCACTTTTATAGATGAAGCCATAGTGTAAATAATTGTGTCGTCTGCATAAAAGTGTACATTCGCTGACTCAACAGCTTTACCAAGTTCATTTATATAAATAGAGAATAAAATTGGCCCCAAAATTGAGCCTTGAGGAACACCTGTCTTTACTGTTAAAGGAGCAGAGATATGATTTTCTATAGAAACACACATAGAGTTCTTCCAGTCAAATAATTATGGAACCATTTCAACACTTTTGTACTAAACCCTATTAGTCTTTGCAACAAAATATCATGATTCACAGAATCAAATGCTTTTGATAAATCTATAAAAAGTGCAGCACATGATTTTTTTATCATCCAGTGCAGTGATTATATCATTAGTAACTGACACTGCAGCAGTTATAGTG
>CAIGQV010016462.1:0-28157 GCA_903798115.1 Danio jaintianensis
AGGTGGCGGCTCTGGCCCTTCGTGGGACTCAGGTGGCGGCTCTGGCCGTTCGTGGAACTCAGGTGGCGGCTCTGGCCCTTTGTGGGACTCAGGTGGCGGCTCTGGCCATTCGTGGAATTCGGGAGGATCTGGCGCCCCTGAAGGAACTGGATCTGGCAGCTCTGGTGGGGACGGAGGATCTGGCAGCTCTGGCTGGGACAGAGGATCTGGCAGCTCTGGTGGGGATGGAGGATCTGGCAGCTCTGGCTGGGACGGAGGATCTGGCAGCTCTAGCTGGGACAGAGGATCTGGCAGCTCAGTGGTGGCAGCAGCTCTGGCAGCTCAGGTGGTGGTGGCCATTTTTGTGACTCAGATGATGGTATATCAGGAACACAAATAATGACAGGAACTAAGGCAGGACTATACTTGGAACAGGAAACCATCTTTTGAGCCGGTGGCAGATTGGCGCTTACCATCTTGTGAGCTGGAGGGCTGGTTGTGGCCACTTTGTGAGTTGGCAGACTGGAGGTGGCCATCTTGTGAGCTGGAGGACTGAAGGCAGCCATCTTGTGAGCTGGCAGACTGGAGGCAGCCATCTTGTGAGCGGGAGGACTAGACCATTTTGTGAACTGGCTGTGGTCTAAGCTGGTGAACAGGGGACAGGAGTACAGGAGATGCCAGCATAATGGTAGAGTGAGTAGCAAGCCCTGTCGCCAGTGGGTCTTGCTGTCTATTGCCCCCCGCCAAAAAAAAAGATTTAGGGGTTTCCTCCACCTCGCCTCAGTTGTAGAGCCAGCTGGATGTAATACTCTAGTGTCCAGTGGGGTACATGCAATGGCATATATGAATATAATGGTTCAGATAACCCTCCACGGAAGAAAATCATAAGACATAAATCATCCATGGTGGTTAAATGGCCTACCTCAATGAAGTCCTCCACATATTCCTCAATTGACCGGGTTTCCTGACGGAGACACATAATCTTGATCCCCGCTGGATCTATGTGTGGCTGAGTCTTCTGTAATGTGACGCATTAAACGCTGACAAGGAAATGCGGATCCAAATGCAGGTTTAGTCAACATAGAATGGTCAGGCAAGCAATGGTCAACACAGGGGCAAACAGATGTATACAGGCAAATCCAGAGTCGTGGTCATACAACAGGCGGATGGTCAAAAGGCAGGCAGCAGACAATGTAAACAAAACAAACAAAACTAAGCACAGCAAGGGTCAAACACGGAAAGGCAAGGCAAAGGAAAACGTGTCGTAATGTCACAGATAACAAGACACACTGTGTGTGTGTGTGTGCTGTTTATAAAGTCCATCTAATCAGTTCATGAGCAGCTCCCAGCCATGTGTGTGTGTAATCAAATGAATGAGGAAAAGGTGCGTGTGAGCGGTGCATGACTGGATATGTAGTTCTTTAAAGTGGCAGATGTGTAGTTCTTCAGCGATTTGCACAGGCTGGATCGCTGGTGACCGTGACAGCACCGTTTATGTATCTTTCTTTTTTGATTTTTAATACTGTTTTAATACACTTTGATACTTTATTAATAATTAGCATTTTTTGTTGTTTTTATGTGATTATCTTATTATTCTTTTAAATGCATTTTTTATATTTTACTTTAAATTACTATTGTGTATGAAATGTGCTATAAGTATGCTTGTCTTGCCTTAATTTTTCATTACTCAATTAAGTATGGGGCAGCACGGTGGCGCAGTGGGTAGCACAATCGCCTCACAGCAAGAAGGTCGCTGGTTCGAGCCCCGGCTGGGTCAGTTGGCGTTTCTGTGTGGAGTTTGCATGTTCTCCCCGTGTTTGCGTGGGTTTCCTCTGGGTGCTCCGGTTTCCCCCACAGTCCAAAGACATGCACTACAGGTGAATTGGGTAAGCTAAATTGGACGTAGTGTATGTGTGTGAATGAGTGTGTGTGGATGTTTCCCAGTGATGGGTTGCAGCTGGAAAGGCATCCACTGCGTACAACATATGCTGGATAATAACCTAATAACCAATAATAATAACCAAAAATGTGATAGGCTTGAGATGCCCAGTGTTTGGGGTGGGGGGGTTGGGGGTTAAGAAAGAAGTCAGGATGCACTGACCAGAAAGGCAGTCAAGATGATGGTCACATGGTTCAACAATTCCAGCCTCAGTTGTTGTGTTCCCATTGCTCTTGTTTTTGCTGCGACGTTTATCTTTAGGGGGAACAAGGTTGCAAGTTATTTATGCTCAGATTTAAAAAATAATTATCTAGAGAAACTTTATTCAGTGTAATAATCAAATATTTATCCTGAATATATCTCAGTCTATATCTTGAAACACAACTGCTACAAGAAACAAAGCTAATTTTAAAATAAGTCTTACTGATTCAACTTTGAGAATGTGCTTTCATACCTTTTTTTTTTGTTTGATGGCCAACTGTCTGCAGGCTTCATATCTTCATAATCAGTCCAGTCAAAGAGGGCCATGTCCAGAGTGGGCATCACTTCACCTTGAGTCTTGCCTTGGCTTGACTTCTAAATGAAACATGGTTTAAACAGGTTTATTCTGGGTGACCCACTTGATGTCACTTTCTAGCAAAGTGTTAATTGAAAACACAGCAGCATATAACAACTTTACATTCAATATACTTTCCTGAACAGCTGTGGAAAAAAATATCGGCAATGACATTGCACATACAATGAGTGCTAAAATGTGGTCCAAATTTAACAAAGAAATTCTGTAAGATACTTAATGATATATACAATCCTAACTTGTGTTTTTTTTCGTATGCTTGTCCTGGCTCACATACGTAGTCAGACAAGGCATCGCAAGAACCAAGTTTAGTGACAGAGCCACCTAATGCTCATAAAAAATATTTTGAACAAAGTTTTGCTCTTTTTTTCTCTGCAAAATATAACTGTAATTTGTGCAACTCAGGCTCATTCTGAAAATGTGCCGCTATATACATTTCTGGGGAGCACCAAATACGTCCCAGGAGGTATGTTTTGTTGCAGATTTTGTTTTCGCGAATCCACTAGAGGCCACTGTCTATGCTTTTTGAGATCTCAAATTTCTCTCGCAAGTGCCATTCGCGCCTGCTGTTTTTGCGTAAATACACCAGAGGCCACTGTCAACTGACTGACTGACTGATCGACTGACCCACCCTCCTCCTTTCCTAAACCCAACCAATAAAAAGTACTGATTGAACTAACAGTGGAAAAGCCGTTCATACGGAGGTAAGTGGTCAGCTGGTAAGCGCGAAAAGGAACGGCGTCATACCACCCCATAGCGTTCGTTTTAAAGACGAAATGCAGCCATACGTACTTCTGGCTACATAATTCACGATCTCCAGAAGTGTATACAGGGCTACGTTTTCAGAATGAGCCTATGTTGAGGTTGTGGAACACATTCAGTAAAGCTCTGGGCTCATAACCCAAATGTTATAAGTTCAAATTCCACATAAAATTCCATTTTTATTTTGAGTATGTTCCTCTGTGGGCAGCACGGTGGCACAGTGGGTAGTACAATCGCCTCACAGCAAGAAGGTCGCTGGTTCGAGCCCCGGCTGGGTCAGTTGGCGTTTCTGTGTGGAGTTTGCATGTTCTCCCCGTGTTTGCATGGGTTTCCTCCGGGTGCTCCGGTTTCCCCCACAAGTCCAAAGACATGCGCTATAGGTGAACTGAATAAGCTAAATTGGCTGTAGAGTATGTGTGTGAATGCGAGTGTATGGGTGTTTCCCAGTGTTGGGTTGCGGCTGGAAGGGCATCCGCTGCGTAAAACATATGCTGGATAAGTTGGCAGTTCATTCTGCTGTGGCGACCCCAGATTAATAAAGGGACTAAGCCGAAAAGAAAATGAATGAATGAATGAATGAATGAATGTTCCTCTGTTGGAAGTTCCTTTGTAATCACATATTGACACTTCAATATGGGGTCAAGACCCCTTCATGTCACACTTTGAAGCTCAGGGTACCCCTCAAGCCTCTGTTGTTTTAACCCTAAAACAGCCAATGTATCCTGAGGGATACATACATTTTGAGAGACTTTGGTGAGAAATAGAGAAAAAGTCTAATTTCTTGGTATCAATTTAAAAAAAGTTATTTGTAGTATATGCTTAGATTAGGTGACTTTGTTGATACATTGTGTGTTTAGCCAACAGGCAGCTCTTAAATATAGCATGGTTGCCTTTGTTGAGAAACTATTCAACTTCAGGTAAAAGTTGATGTATTTCACATATTTATACATTTTGAAGTTAACATCTTTTTAAAGTGGTAGCTAATCTGTCTAAATGTATAAATATGGTATAAATCAGGAGTATTACAAAATATTGACACTTTATATTGAGATTTTTGTTTTAGAAAATCAGTTCAATATTTAAAATATTCTTAAATGTTAGTTTAAATTTTAAATTTTTTTATTTTTTTATTTTTTTTTATTTATGCAGTTAGGTACACTAAATTAATAAGTCTAACATTAACATATTTACTAATTAAATATGTTTGTCAAGTTTTAAAATAAGTTGGTAAGTCAGAATCACAGAATTTTTTGATGCAAATTAAAATAATTAAAATATTAATGATCTTGGTCTTTTTTATACACTAAATATCAATGTACCCTGGAAGATACGACTCATAAAATCCTAAATTAATCAAATGTAAAAAATTCCTTTATATATGTTTTACTAAGATCGAGATGATATAAAAAAAGACATAAAAATATTTTTTGCTTATTATTTTCCACTCCTGACAGTTTGACGTCAATATGCTGATGCAAAAGGCATAGCCAATTTTATCGTTATGACTAAATGACATATTGGGTAACATTTTTGGGGTGTAAGTTTTTCTAAAGTACACTGTAAAAATACCTATTTTGTGATTTATGTTTTTATTTTTATTTTTTATTTATGCTTTTGAATCGCATTATGAGACCTTGATCTTTCTTCTGACAACTTTTAACCTTAAGTGACTTTTATGAACATTTGTAATAGTTTAAAGTGATATAATATCTGGGTTGGTGTTGTATATTATGCTGCAAAAACCTTGAAAAAAGCTGCTAGTACATTTTCTGTTATTTTACATATTTATTTCTCTCTATATTATTTCTTATGGATTTTTATTATTTCAAGCTACTAAAATGTCAACCCTTGTGTATTCTTCAAATTTACTACCCTTCCATCATGTATGGAATAAAAACATCCACTAAATTAAACTATGGTAAAAATGTATTTGTTTTGCAAAAATCTAATCTACAGTAGTTGGAAAGTCAACAGAGCAGAGATCAACATCCCATAATGCAATTCACAACCGTAAATAAATGGAAAACACAAAATACGGAAACTGTTAATTAACAGATATTTTTTACAGCGTAAGCATTCAAAATTGTTGTCAACGTTACAACACATCATATCACATCACATCACATGACATCACATACAGCATGAAATATTTTAATTGTTACCATTGTTAAGGTACAAGGTCTGATTCTTGAGGTCTGAGTGTGTCTTCATAACAGCTGAATTGTTTTTTTTTTTTCTTTTCATTTACTCTCTTAACTAGAACATGAACTAGTTACTTTTTATGTTTCTGCTTGTCATAGATAACATAAAGGTATGAAACACTGTGGAAAATAGCTAAATATTTCATACAGTCAATCACACTAGGGTTATAATAAACCTAGCCCAATCAGAGCAAGACTAAATTACATTATAACAAAGGTGTTTTATAAACTCTAAGTTACAGCACCCAGAGAAAAAACTAAAGTTAAGAAGTCACTAACCTCCATTATGGTGACACCAAACTAAATAAAACACCTAAACCTCTGTTAACTCTCAATAAGAACTGTATAGAAGTCAAAGCAGTCAGCAATAAGTGAATCTGCTGAAGCTTTGTGGAGTTTAATGATCCTCTGTTGAGACTGAAGGTGTTTTATTTTAGTTGATTTTATTTAATGCTGTAACTGAAGTCACTGTTTGTGTTTATTGTTTCTCTTTCCTTCAGTAATCGTGATTATTAACAGCAGGTGTTCATCAGTGTCTGAATTCACTCATTTCTGTTCATGAACTCAGTCAAGTGAACTATAGTAGTAAACTAGTGTATGGAATAGTGAACAAGGGCACAAAGTGTGATGTCAAACACAGACTCTGAGTGCCGAGTTTGAGCTCTGTAAATTTACAGTTCACTACTTTCTCAGAAACAACAAGATTACCCAGAATGCACAGTTTTTTTTTTACAGATTATCACTGTTTTAGTGAAAATACAGAATTTTACTGTAGAATGTCGCTGTTTTTTACAGCAAAGTTTTACAGTGTACACTCAATTGCTGTCTAATTAAACTCCTCTTAGTGTTAAAGTCTGAGGTTTCAAATCTTCCAAAAAAGTTTTTAATTCATTTGCAATGGCAACATCCTCCCCATGACTAATCAGAAATGATTTGCTATTTTCCTGTCCTATTATTTTACACACTCCTTGCCATACCTGCCTTAAAATATCATACCTCGTATATCTCTCACTCTTTTGTTTGTAGTTATGTTTACACCTAAACATAATTTGCCTAATTTCTTTTTGCTTTCCTTTGACTTTTGTTTTATCACCCGATTGAAAAGCTAGCTTTTTCTTCTTTGATGCTGCTTTTAATTGCCATTTCATTCGGATAACTTTTAATACAGCTTATTTTTATGACATTATTACACACAAATAAAATAATATAATATGTCACCACATTATTTAGTTCATCTAAATTCTCACTAGCATATATAAAAATGTCCCATACTGTGCAATCAAACCATTTCTAATACAGTCCAAAGAATCCTCATTCCATATCTGAATGGATCTTAGTTATAAGCTGTTGTTTATAAACAGAAACCAAATGTTTAACACTGTGGTCTGGATTTCCCAATTGTGGTTTTGAGTATCCTTTATATGCATTTTTAACATTTCCAAAGCACAAATCAAGTACCTGAGGTTGGAAGGGCATCCGCCGCATAAAACATATGCCAGAGTAATGGGCAGCTCATTCCGCTGTGGCGACCACTAATAATTCTGTGACTAAACTGAAGTATATTGAGTGAGATTAAGTACCCTTTCTCCTCCAGTGAAACAGGATATACACCACCATTAAAATCCCCCTTTACAAATTTGAGAGCAGTTTGCATGTGAATGAATATAAAAAACAGTTATAAACAATTGTCTGAGCTCCCTAGGAAGGACAAATGAACTAAATGACAATGACAAGAGTTCAATATCCTCAGAACAATATGATTCCAGGAGTGTGCATTTCTTGCTCCATCTCTCATTTACATCTCCGCCAACTTTCTTCCCAGTAACTGAATCACGATCAGTTCTCACAATGAGATTAAAATGATTGCAATGTATGCCACACTAGTCTCAAGCAGTGGTGTAAAGTAACAAATTACAAATACTCAAATTACTGTATATATGATCATATCACCCCAATTTTATCCTCCTTACACTGGCTGCCTGTTAAGTTCAGAATCAGAAAGAGCTTTATTGCCAGGTATGTTCACACATACGAGGAATTTGTTTTCGTGACAGAGCTTCTACAGTGCAACAGAATTACAGAGACAGGACAAAAAACAGATAATAAATATATTTAAAAAATGAAAGTTGTAGTGAATGCAAATATACAAATTGACAAGTGTATGTACAGGAATATTACTATATACCGTATTGATTATAAAATATTGCTTCTTAGCTATAAAGCTTTAAATAATCTAGCTCCTGTTTATCTAACCAACCTTCTGTCTCGCTACAATCCAACCCGCTCTTTAAGATCTCAAAACTCAGGGCTTCTGGTAGTACCTTGAATAGCAAAGTCGAGTAAAGGTGGTCGAGCCTTCTCATTTATGGCTCCTAAACTCTGGAATAGCCTTCCTGATAATGTCCGAGGCTCAGACACACTCTCTCAGTTCAAAACTAGATTAAAGACCTATCTTTTTAGTAAAGCATACACTCAATGCATCGCATAACAGTATGATGCATGAATGTGCTCCACGCAGGTGAGCTGGCTCGACATCCCCTGTAGGACACACTCCTCAATACACCAGACATTGTGTTAGAAACTCTCATATGCTTTACATGTTTGTTTCTATGTTTGTTTATTTAACTGCTATTTTCATCTATAACACTCCATTTTTGCATCTCGTTTAAATACACTATGAACAGCAGCTACGCTAATTATTTTCTTTATTCTCTATTTCCACCTGGGGATACTCATTCCGAGGTCCCTAGAGACTATGCAGCGCCATTGATGCGATCCAAGACCTGTGAAAAGATGATCCCAAGGTATCCATAATCCTGGACCAGGTCGTATCCCGAGCTGATGCTGTGGTCGTCATGGAGAAATGGAGTGCATGAGACTGATTCCTGAATGACCACTGTGATAAACGAGTCCCCACATTGATCCTGCGGACCAACCTGACTGCCTGCCGGTGCCCTACTCACACCTGCAGCTTCTCCACGATGGACGTCCAGCTTCTTCAGCCTCCAGCGCCTAGACTGCAGCTCTGAACAGTAAGTTTGGCCAGATCAAAAATAGTCATGCCCAACAGAGCCTAGTTTCTCTCAAGGTTTTTTTTTCCCTTCACTTCGTCAATTGGTGAAGTTTTTTTACCTCGCCATGGTCGCCACTGGCTTGCTCGGATCGGGACTTGTGGAGCTGTGCTTCGGTGGATTTGCTCTACAGTGTTTGAACTTTTAGCAGTGAAATTTAAACCACACTGAACTAAACTAAACTGAACTTCAACTCTGAACTCTGGACTTTACTAGAACTATGTTAAGCTGCTTTGACACAATCTACATTGTGAAAAGCGCTATATAAATAAACTTGACTTGACTTGACTGTAATTTGAGTAGTTTTCTCAGGAATTGTAATTTACTGAGTAGATTTTAAAATGTGTACTTTTACTTTCCCTTGAGTACATTTTTAGTGCAGTATCAGTACTTTTACTCCACTATTGTCCTTTAACCTGCAATCACTACTTTATTTTTTCTTGTCTATGGGGATTAGAAAAATCAGTCCTGTGATTCCTGTCCAATCAAATCACAAATAGAAATTAAATCGCATCATACTGAACAACCTCAAGACATGGGTGATTTATAAATGCAGCAAACTGTTTAGAAGCATTAAAAGTGTCCAAGAAGATGTCCAACATCTTTACACGCAATGACCCAGAGACTGTTTAGATGCATGTCACTGATGAGAAGATGACAGATAATTACTGTATGATGACCGAAATGGCCTTAAACACCCAACAGGCACAAGACGTCAACATGACGTCAGATTGACATTGTACCCCATTGTCGTGGGGATGTTGCATTTTGTTTGGAAATGAAAATCGGGTTGACATCAGAACTTAACAGGCCGATGTCAATGTCCAACATCCAACCTAAAATCAACCAAATATCAATGTCTAATGATGTTACAGCTTGATGTTGTGTGGACGTTACCAATATGACGTCTATCAGACGTTGAATTTTGGTTGCCATACATGATGAATAAATGTCAGTATTTGACATCAACATGACGTTGGTTTAAGATGTTGACTCGACGTTGGATTTTGGTCACTTTCTAACACAACCTAAAATGAACCAAATATCAATGTAATTTGATTTCTTTATTGGACATCAAAATAACGTTGCCCTTAGACGCTGGCTAGACATTGAATTTTGGTCGTCAAAACCTAAATCTGACGTCACAACCTAAATCTAACCTAATATTAACGTCTTATGACATTGTGTGCCTGCTGGGCAATCACTAAATGCACTACAGAATGTTACGTTTACACACATCCACAAATTACATGTAAATGCATCAACTTTTACAGCGTAATACTCACTACTCTTGAGTACTTTTGAAAGGGCTACTTTTTACTCATACTTTGAGTCATATTTACAACAGATACTTTTACTCTACTTGCACTACATTTTTTGGACAAGTAATGATACTTCTACTTGAGTATGATTTTTCAGTACTCTTTCCACCACTGGTCTTAAGTATCATGAAGGATAAAAGGAAAAGCAATGACCAGAGAAGACGAGAGACGACCAGACCTGGGATGTGATACAGTATGTTTGGTCTTTGTGTTTAGCATATTTGTTTTCTGTTTATTTGATTATTAAAATATTCAAAGCATTCACTGGTTTCTGCATCTTTCTCCCTTCAAACTGTGTATTTGAACTTCATTACATTGGTGCCGAAACCCAGGAGATGGAGGAACGCGTGGATAGAATAGAAGGGAAACCCACGCGAACACGGGAAGAACATGCAAACTCCACACAGAAATGCCAACTGACCCAGTCGGGACTCGAACCAGCGACCTTCTTGCTGTGAGGTGACAGTGCTAACCACTGAGCCACCATGTCGCCGCATGTCTATTCAAAAACAGATATATGCAACAGCACACACTTTTTTCCATGAAGATGGTAGCCAAGCATCTGTAAATCCCTATTTTCTCTCATTTATTTATTATTATATGGTAAATAAATAATGAAAAAAATCCATTTAAACTGAAAAATCACTTTTGAAATAATAATAATAATAATAATAAAGGGTGCCAGTAAAATTGGTAAATGTGTAATTACAACGTTGGTGTTTTTATCATTCATATGATGGAACAGCTCTACTTCACAAACCTTTGACAAATCTTGTCAGTTTCACTATTCTGCAAAGAGAGAAGTTTCCCTGAAGATGCTTTGAGCAACAATTTAAAAGCTGATCCAACGCTCAGTGGAGATAAGCTCATCTACAGAAGAGACATACTGTCACTGCAAAAGAGATTTGTGATTAAGATGACTTATTTTAAGCAGAGGGTTGTCTGTTTAGACATTACATTGTTAATAAATTCTTGTGAAATTGTGTGTAGATTTGTATTTCTGGTAAATTTTATTATATATTTTTTGGCACTGTGTGAGAATGTGAGAACTTGTGATAATAATATTTGCATGTGTAGGTTGGAAAATACGCTGGAAAATACTTGAATCTCTCGATTTGCACACACAGGCAATAATCAAAACACCTTTGTTTTGAATTCGAAGTTGCAGTTTAATAGTTATGTATTTGTAAAATGTCATTCATAAATACAAAATGACAGACACAAATGTGTGCAGCAAATTTACCTAAGCACTTTAATGTAGTTTTGCTGTACAACCACAAGTCGGCACTCACAACCTCTCAGATTTTGCAGTACAAGTCCGAACCCTCCCAATTTTGCTACACATTATTCCTGTAGCAGAACTCATTTCAGTAGCAAGCTCTCAAGATTTGCTACTGTTTTACCTTCATATCGATGCTTCATCTATAATGAAGCAGCTGTGGCAACTTGTTGAATTGTGTAATTTGGTTGTTCGCAGTATCATTAGCATTATTTTTGTTATAACCTATGAGTTACCTGTCTGTGATGCAATGCTCTGTTAGACTGTAAAGCTATTTTTTATGGTTTTGTTATTTATTTTTTCTATAGCTGTGGTGTCATTATGATGTTATTAAGAGGTGGATTAATTAATGTAGGATGCCACTGAAGGTCTAGCTGTGAAATGTACGGCCTGCCACTGGCTTCTGGCATCACATTTGTGAGCAAGTAAGCTCCTGGAGAGTCTATGTCTTTGCCAGTGGCACTGACACAGAACAAGTAAACAGCATTGTGGACAATGATCCTCTGGGAGTCAAATGACTGGAGAGGTGAAGGACAGAGAGAATTTAAACAAAGAAATAACTGATTTCAAATATATTTTTGGTGTGTTGTGTAAAGTATTTTTTATGCACCATTTTAAAGGTTCTGTTTTGGAATACACCTAAAATACACTCTCTGAAATAAAGGTAAAAAAGCTGTCACTGGAGCGGAATCTTTGCAAAAGGAATACACTGGAACCTAAAACACTGCTACTTAAAAGTAAATATTAGCATCTAATGAGATTGTAGGTTTTACATCCATCCAAGGTCAGAAAGCACTTTAATTATCTTATTATATTAAACAGCATCACCTAATGTTTCAAAGACTTGAAGATCTAAGAGTTCAGATTAAATGAACTACTTGGTTCATTTAAAGGACTAATAAATATATACGGACAAATTAAAGGACAAATAAATAAATATAATTTAAATATTCATTTATTTTCTTTTCGGCTTAGTCCCTTTAATAATCAGGGGTCGCCACAGCGGAATGAACCGCCAACTTATCCAGCATATGCCCATTCAGCTGCAACCCATAACTGGGAAACATCCATACACACTCATTCACACACATACACTACGGACAATTTAGCTTACCCAATTCACCTATACCACATGTCTTTGGACTTGTGGGGGAAACCGGAGCACCTGGAGGAAACCCATGTGAACATGGGTAGAACAGGCAAACTTCAAACAGAAACGACAACTGACCCAGCCGAGGCTCGAACCAGCGACCTTCTTGCTGTGAGGCGACAGCGCTACCCACTGCGCCATCGCGCTGCTGATTTAAATATTTCAAAAGTAATTTGAAGGTTTGCTGATAATAGTTCTGAAATCAGTTCAACACTTTTTAAGCAATGGCTATTAACAGATTGGTAGTGGAGCTGAACCCCATATTCAGTTCATACAACACGGCTTTTTAAATTAACATCTTCTCCTTGACTCCAGAAGAGCTGCGTTCATCTGCAACCAAATTGCAAAATAAATACTGCTGAGATCTGAGAATGGAGTTAGTAGATTAACTACCATATTTTAAAGCACTCATCTGAAATGAAATCAACACTACAACAATCATGCTCATCAAAATGATCAAAATAATAAAACTATGGAAATTATTCTCTGTACTTCTAGTGATTGCTCAACTCTTTGTTAATGAATGCTGCTAGTATTAACTACCATGAACTGATAAACTGTAGTATGGGCTACTTCAGATTTTAGTACAGCATACAGTAGTATATTTTATCTAATGTTTTGAGAAGCTCAGTGTTGGTGGGGGGGCCTTCTGTAAAACTTTAAGGCACTCACTGTTAAAAAAAAATCCGTTAAATTTACGGAAAAATACCGGCAGCTGTGGTTGCCAGGATTTTTCTGTAAAAAATACGGAACTTTTATAGAACTGTTTAAATTTACGGAAAATAACCGTATTTCATTAATTGATACAATGTTCAGTTAACAAAAATGTAGCATTGTACACAAAAATGTAAAGTCATTAAATGCATTAACGTGTTCATGCGATTGCAATCAGCAAACAGATTTTCACTGCATCAGTAACTACACAGTTACATTTAAACAAAAGAAGATGCAGCATAACATCAGATGCTCTTTGTTCATCTTAGACTTGAACACAGATGCTATTATCCTGCACAATGGTGACACAAAAAAGGTTTTACAGTATTTTGCAGTTTTTTTTCTTGATTTTATGGAAAAATACCGGCAGCTGTGGTTGCCAGTATTCTACTGTTTTTAACGTTTTACATTCGGAATTTCAATTTACGGAATATTCCTGTTAAAAATACATTCCACAGTGTGAATTTTTCATCAAACACATTTAACCCCTTAAATCCCAGAGCAAAATCCTCACTAGTGTCCTCACTACAGAGGGTTGAACACTAAGGCAGTGATGACGTTAATGAGATAATTGTCTAATTAAAGGAAGATTGATAATGATTGATGAACAACTGTTAACAAGCAGAATCACCAAAGTAAAGAAAAACAAGACCAAATAATACAAATTACAGCCAAAACCAAAGATGAAATCAACTGAAAATAAAACTCTAAATAAAAATAAATTACACAATAAAAAAAAAATTCTCAAGATCTCAGCAGAGGATCATTAAACAACTCCACAAACATCAGGAGCTTCACTTATTACTGACTTTTGACTTTATTTCTGTCACGTGAACAAAAGCTCTTAATGAAATTTTTGTTGTTCATTTGAAATCACCATGATGGAGGTCAGAGTCTGCTTTAGTTGGGCTCTTCAACTTCTTATTTTAACACTAGTTTTAATTTGGGTGCTGTAATTAATTGTGTTAATCACACTATTTGTACAGCGTTTAAAGCCAAAAGAAAATCTAAGAATAAGTCTGATGAGATTAACTTTGACATCAGAACCTCCCTCACTTGCTTGTGTACTTATTAAACATATGGTTAGTTATGTGTGAGGAATTAATAATATACATAAATAAAAACCACTGGAGCTTCAACAATTAAAGACTGTTTAACAGGCCTAAATACACCATTCACAATGAAAATGTTTGATCTACGGCAGAACTTAAAAACACACAGACATCAACAATTAGTCTTTGAATCTCAACATTGGTGACAATCAAAAAATAAAAATAAAATAAAAATCAACCCAGAACAATACAAAGCAATCTACTGAAATATTACCCCCCCCAGAACAACATAAAATAAAGGCAAAGAAAGAAATAGTAAGAACTTTAAGCTGCATAATTTATTCACACTGCAATACATGCTGGGAGTTTTGTACTATGCTGGGACCCAGGATGCATTGCGGCATCAATGAATTATGCAGCTTTTTTTTCTTTTTAGCAACCATGGTTGAGGTTCATATCCTGATTTTTGATGTCTGTGTGTCTTAGAAATATTGCTGGAGTGCTCACGGTTTTGTGCATGAAATTCTAATTATTAACTAGGAGTTTTTTTTAGTTCCTCCATAATTGTTTGTTTACCGTCTATGGGAAGCTGTGGTATTGTCCCAAATAACATCACATGAAAAAGACAAAATAATTGCATTTTTTTATAACTTATAAAATACTAGTAAATATAACTGTAACAGTTAAGTACATAAAGCTTTTCATTGCCATTCTTCTCATAACTGATGAGTTTCAGAAACAGTTATAACAACCAGAGAAACATTAAAATAAAAGAGTAACGGATCAAGAGCCCAACTAAAGCAGCCTCTGATCTCCACGATGGTGAGGTCAAATGAAAGATTTTCAATAAAACATATAAACCTCTCTTAATTATTAAATATTTTTACAGAAATGAAGTCAGACTGTGATCAGTTAAGCTGGTAATGCTGTTTGTGGAGTTGGTTAATCCTCTGTTTTAATTCAGTTGGTTTGTGTGAGGCTGCTGCTGTATTTTATTTCTTGTTCTTTCCTTCAGTGATTGTGCTTGTGAACAGCAGGTGTTCATCAGTGTCTGAATTCACTCATTTGTGGTCATTCACTCTGTCTAGTGGACTAAACTAATCAACTGATTTAGGGACTAGTGAATGAGGGTATATGGTGAGATTTCAGACTCTCTGCTTACTTTCCCGAAAACAAAGGTTAGATCTGTTACAGTTATTTTCCGTATTTTGTACAGAAATGAACTGTTAATCATTTAACAGGTTTTTCACTGTAGATTGTACAGACTTTTACTGTTAAAATTACGGACATTTTTTACAGTGCTGGTAAAACTTTAAAATACGTTCACTCGAGTGAACTCCTAAACACAAAAACAATAACAGTTTAATACAAAATTCCCTGCCTCACGCATACGCGACTTTAACTTGTTCAGACTTGTCTGGTGCATGTGCATACAGTTTTCAGTTTTCGTTGAACACAGCTTGGCTGGACAGTTCAAGGGCCAACAACCTTTTACCATCAACCCTCAAATGTAAGCACATGCCTCCACACCACCTTCCTCTCACCTACGCAAGAGTTACGTCAACATGCTGAGTAGTTGTGGCAGCATGACATACTTCCAGTGTGTGATGAGAAAGAAGTAGTTTGTTCCCAACAAGATAAAGGTGCACTTCAGATATTGGAACAAAAAATAGCATGTTACACTTGATGGTGTGAATTGCTACGCTACTTCACTGCTGTGAAAGGGGGATGCACTTAAATTTCAGGCATCACCAGGCCATTCAGGCCAATGTGTACAACCAAGTGATACACAAAATTGAGAAGGCAGGTTACACAGTACAAATAACCACTGCAGATGTGAAATCCTGGTGAAATCCCAATAAGAATTGTTTATCACATCCTGGAAAACAAGTATGATCCAATCGTATACATAATTCCCTTTACTACGAGAGACAAAACTCTGGTTCAATCACTTTGGAAGAGAATTGGAAGCTGGAATGAACTTCTCTCAGATTGGCAGCTGACCTTCTCTCAGATTGGGAGACATGGGAAGAAGTGCTTCCAAACCTTCAAAGAATAACACTACATAGGTGTTACATGCCAGCATGCAACAACATCTCCTTAAGCATGTCTTTTGTGATGCTTCGGAGAAAGCATATGGTTCTGTGGCATATTTACTGGTAGAAATGGGTGACCACATTCAAGTTGCTTTTGTCATGGCGAGGTCAGGCTTGGCACCTAAGATACAAATTTCTGTGCCATGCCCTGAACTCTGTGCCGCACTGTCTGGAGCTCAACTTGTCAAAACACTGAACTCACTCTTAACATTAGACAGACAGTCATGTGGTCAGATTCAACAACTGGGTTAGACTGAATAAAGTCAGAATCATGCAACTACAAAGTATTTGTAGGCACACAAAGATCCAAGATCTCATTCGATGTGAAAACTGGACCTATGAGGATTCAGACAATAACCCTGCTGATGATATAACCAGGGGTAAGAGCCTCATAGATCTGTCCCACACATGCAAATGGAACCAAGGTCCACAATGCTCCAGACGACTGGCCGATTCACCCTTCAGTACCGGTTGAAGATTCAGAAGAACTCCGCAAATTCTCATTCTGTGGTAACGTTTTCACCCAATGTAGATGACTGCAAATCATGGGACAACCTTATCATGATCACCATACAGTAGCTGTATGGGGCAGCAGCACCCCTATGACTGGCACAGAATGGATAGGGACAGAAATGGCTGTCCTCAAACGTGCTCAGGCTGAAAGCTTTCCTAACAAAGTGCATGCTCCTCAAGCCCACAAACCTGTGCATCTAAACAGTCGACTAAGGTGCCTTGCTCCAACATTAGACCCTGAGTTGGGCCTGATTAGAGTTGGTGCTATATTATGCAAAGCTGCAAACAAAATTGTTAATCCAAGAATCTGATGCTGTCTGATGTATTCAGATCCTGAAACCCAGAAAAGTCAACTAACAAAAAGATTTTTGGTCTTTAGGTTTGACTGTAATTACCTGTAATCATCCAAAACACTTAAAAAAAATCACAATTTTGCCAAAACTACCCATTGATAATCTGTAATAATCTCCAGTTCTAATTTAAACTAAATAACAAAAGATGTATTTTTTTATATATTTTTTTAAATTTAGTATATATATGAACCATCCACAGAGATTTAGTTTCAACTTTGCTTCTACTGAAACTATGGATATATAATCAATGCATAATTCCAAATAAATGCATTATGATTTACAATTAAATGGAAAGCAATTGACAAAAAACAAGCATATTCACAAATAAATAGAAAAATAGAATGTGATCCACAAATACATTTCACAAACATTAATAAAATTCACAATTTAATAAAATTCAACTTGCAAACAAAAAACATTCACAAATATGTTTTTAATCTACGAACACAGCCTGGTATTTATGTGTAAATAACATCCAGTGCATATATATCGCTACATGCATTTGCAAATTCAGCACTTTAAGCTAAATACTAGTATATTGAAAAATATTAAGTAAATTACTATGTACTGTCATCATGGCAAAGACAAACCTAGGTGGTGTAGTCGGGTTTCCTTAACATCTTAAGGCTGAGGGTTACACATATAAAATTACTTGTTTTATTTTAAATAGTATTACAATAATCCTGTGACGAGCAGCCCTCACCTGTCATAAGCTGTTTTTTTCGTCCATTTTGAAGTGGTAAACTAGCCAGAATTTATGTTTGGTACCTGTTCCCGCACTGATTGTAAAGCAAAATGTGATTGGTTAGAGCTAGAACGAGGTACGATTGGTCAGTGCTACATGTGCAGTATATGACTGGAAGTGGAGCCCATCCATTTTTGGAATGGTGATGCCTCCTGACACTTGAAACGATTTGCAAATTCATAATGTGCTATTCACAAATGCACAGAGAACTATCTTCAAATGCGTGCAGAAATCTACAAATGCACAGGACATGATGTCTCATTCATTCATTTTCCTTCGGCTTAGTCCCTTATTTGTCAGGGGTCGCCACAGCAGAATGAACCGCCAACTATTCCGGAATATAGGTTTTACGAAGCGGGTGGCCTTCCAGCCACAACCCAGCACTGGGAAACACCCATACACTCTCACATTCACACACATGCTCATACACTATGGCCAATTAAATTTATTCAATTCACCTATATCGCATGTGTTTGGACTGCAGGGGAAACCGGAGCACACGGAGGAAACCCACACCAACAGGTGGAGAACATGCAAACTCCACACAGAAACGCCAACTGGCCCAGCCGGGACTCGAACCAACGACTTTCTTGCTGTGAGGCGACAGTGCTAACCACTGAGCCACCGTGCCGCCCACAAAGTCTCATTTTTAAAAAATAAAATTTTATTCATGTAAAACTAAGATTTCTTCATTCTATTTATTTTGTGACTATACTTTGTTATTGTCAGTCACTCTACATTTATTTGCAGACCATATTATATTTACTCTTTATATGAAACCAGCCATAACAAGTCACAATGGTGGAATCTTTAACAAAAACTAAATCCATTTTCTACCTGGTAAGCATTTCTATTTCCTTGAGGAAATGCAAATGTAGTTTCTAGTTATATCTAGTTATTTATATCAGTAACTGTGCATATTGATGGCTCTCAAGAGAATTTGAATAAATACAGGGAGTGGTGAAATGATATCTAGGGAGGAGAACAGAGCAGAACAGATGGCTGTGAGAAAGAGGAGCAGGAGGATGGGCGAGCGACACCTCACTCTTCACACGATCTGGTGACAGCTCCCCTCCTCCACCTCCTCCCTGGTGCAAAGTGAGCGGGGTAATTTTACTTGTGTACAAACCAGCCTGGGGCGGGTAATAAGCACAGCACAGAAGCACAGGTGAATAAATCTGATTGATGAAGCACCACACACCACAAGGATGACAAGTACCTCCACTACTAGCACCAAATAGCATTTCAGTATCTGTAGCTGCCGTGGTGTGAGGTTCAAATAAAGACATTCATTTTGCTATGTAATTTAACATGGACCTGAAAGCAGCAAGCATCATAAGATGCAACATTTCTAACAATAAAATCAGGGCACCGATCTAAACAACATTCGTATAAAAATCCTAAGTGAATATGAGAGGAATGACAGCATCTTAGAAAACTAAACACTCAGAACAGAACAACAGACCTTTATATTCAAGGTCGCTTCTACTTGCCAGGGTACCTGGGGTTTGGTGGAGGCTGGGGGAAGTGTTGGGGGATGCCCTTTGATTGCCGTGGTTACCGAAATAGGGGAGAGAGGGGAGGGAACTTCATTGAGAGGGACACTGTTGTGATTGGGTGGAGAAGTGTATAGACCATCCTCAAATGCATTTAGGTCCTTCAGCAAGGAGTCTAATTCTGGTTCAGGGTCACTGAGATCCCCTAGGAGAAAAAGATAATTAGAAATTATAGTTCTAGGCAAACAACTGAAATGGCTTGATCTAAAATGTATTTACAATAATAAAAAAAAAACAGAAAGGTACTCACTATGCAAACCACAAATTGAGACTAAAACGTCATTTTTGCTGCTCTATGTCATATCAAGCCAAATGGACACCTTAGGGCTTTCTTGTAAAACGCATAAATTTTTCCACACATATAATGCTGGTCAAAAATATGTAATCCTTGTGTGTAATGTTGTGTGTGTTTGTTTTTATAAATTTTATTTATTTCAGCAGTAGTACAACTGAAAAATCATGATTTGATACTCAAGAAGCAGATCTCATGATGTTGCTTAATATTTTGTGAAACTTTGTTTAAAATGTGTGTGTGAAAATGACAAAAAGAATAACAACAAAAGAGTGCATAGAGTGATTAAATTGTTCTCTGATATCTATATAGTAGGTCTTACGTAAGTTCAAAAGTCTCCTGAAATATATCCTTATCTAAAAGCTCATAAATTATCCCTTGAATGAAACTTTTCATACCATATTGACCATATTTGGAAGGATCATGAATATTATTATACAAGCTCTGCTCTCGTGCCACTGCCTGCTCTCTCTCTCTCTCACACACCCATGCGCACACATACACACACAAACACACACACACAGCGTGATGTATGAAAAAAACAAGCAAAATAATGATACTTAATTTGTCAAAAAAAGTTGCCTTGTTGAATCTTTTCAACGAAATGGAGAGGTTTGTTTTACCTTGAAAGAATAACTTAGATCTCTTTGTCTCTTGAGTTGTGTTGTGGATAAAACATAGATTAAATTACAATTGTACCGGACAGAAGGGATAACACAGGTGTTTTTAAAGTTGTATTTTAAAGCTTTAGTGTGTATGAAATCACTGGTAGGAATTAATATACTTTTGATGTTTTTGCATGTGTTTGAGGCTCACGGTATGCCATTTCCATGTACTGAACACTTATTATTCAGCTATGCCTAGGTATATTCAGATTTTCATTATATGGCAAATTTAAATGAATCAAAAGTGACAGTAAAAATGTATTCTGTTAAAATGCCATTTAATTTAATTTAATTTAAATAAATTATGTTCTCTTGTGTTCAAAAGAGATGAGATACTCTGTGCCTGGTTGCATGCCCTTGGAGCTCTATAATGCAGTCTAGCTTTCAAAATTAGAATCTGACATACATATTAAGATAAAATTAAAAATAAGAGTAAAAAATAATCATTGTTATAATCTCATTAGGAAACGTGGCCAACCAAACATTTCCTGGGGCATGCATATTAATGATCCCATCAATGAGCCTGTTTTTGACTGGGATTTTACACTCATGGTATTAACATGAGAACAAGGAAACAATGATGTTTAAGACTCATATTTCATTTCCAACTTTGAACTTTTCATTTTGTGGCACCAGTGAAAGTAAAAGTCATGCAGTTCTAGAGCAATATGAGGCTGAGCCAATGTTAACAGAATTGTCATTTTTCTGTCAACAATACCTTTAACCTTTCTTTGTAGAATAGAATGTATGACTAAATAAGTCAGTGTGATTCAGAAAGTCTCTATTACCTTTACCACGACCTTTGTCTTTTTTCCCTCCATGCTTTCTGTGCTCAGCCAGAAGCCTGTGACCATGTCGTCTGCCTTTGCGATTGAACTCTCCCTCTGCTGGATGATTTCCTTGACGCATATGAGCAGAACCCCTCACTTCACCGTGAACTTCTGTCTTCATACTGTCCCCAGGTCCCATCTCTAGCCTTACGGGGCTCAGACCCTCCATACTTGTCCCATCATCCTTCAGTCTGTCCATATGCCTTTGAGAAAACAGCCCAGCACTATCCCGTTCTTTACGTGACCAGTGTCTCTTTTGTTGGCTGCCACCGGGAAGTCCTATTTCAGGGTCTTCCTTGGAGGTAGGGGTGGAGGTGGTCAGCCTCTGTTTGAAATTGTCAGCTGAGATTTCAGAGCTGTGCGAGGTGTGAGACAGTGTTATAAGAAGTAGAATGATGAGTTGATACAAGCCAGGAGCCACCATTTTCAAACACAGGGCCACCTGCAGATAAGGGCAAAATCCGGTCAGTTCAGAAACAGCAGGTAGATCTGCACTTTAAAATATGTGTTAATTAGAGCTGCACGATTAATCGCTAAAAGATTGTGATCTCAAATCGACCCCCTCATGACCCCCTCTATGATTCAACCAATTATATTTTCAAGGACAGGAGAAAAGCATAAAGGGGCACATTGTTTTCTATGCTTATCATAGTGGACAGATTGTGAAATAGCATTGAAAGAGTCAGCTACTGCATTTATAAAGCATAATTCACCCAAAAATGTAAATTCCTTCTTCATTTACTAAATTGCATAATGACATATTCACAGTTGCGGAATCACACTTGAGGGGACACACTTGGTTTGTTTGAGGACGTGCCCGCGAATGAATCCTGCTTCATCAGAACCACTCAGAACCATTTACCTAGGTTTTCACCTATAACGGGTAATCAATTTGGAAATAAAGTTCAGTTTGTTTCACAAAACGGTTTCACTACATAAGACCTCAGTGCATTGTCACCAGCTGTGGGTGGTAATTATGATTTGTGTAACCTGCTGGTCCACCACCCACCCATTTGCTCCGAGCTGGGATTGAACTGGCAATTCTTTGCAAGAATTGGATATGAATGCTCTAACAAGAAGGCTAAAGACTCTCTTTTTGTTATGAAAAAAACAAGAGTTCAAAGGGACACCAAATATGCTATGAAAACTTGCCAGACCAAATATCATGTTTGGATGCTTGCTAGGCCAGAAAGAAAATGGGTCACACTTTATTTTGATGGTCCGTTTGTTGAATTTAAGTTACATTGCAACTACATGCCAACTAATACTCAATAGATTATAAGTAGACTGTTAGGTTGGTTTTAGGATTGGGGTTAGGGTTAGTGTAAGTTGACATGTACTTGCAAAGTTTCTTCTGTTAAATGTCTGTTGAAAGAGCAGTATCAACAGATAATAAGCAGACAGTCTACTAATACTCAAATGGACCATCAAAATAAAGTGTTACCAGAAAATGATCCAAAGGAAAAACTTTTCCTTAGGTGGAATATCAAAGTCAAGTTAATGTGGTGATTTTTACCAAGAAAATCAGTGATATGGGTCTTACTTTGATCAAACAAGGTCTCCTCTCATCTTCAGATGCTCCCTTTAGCTCCCTATTTTTAATACCTGAGAGCAAACCATGTTGCCTCAAACACCAGACATCTATCCCTGCACTTAAAGTCATCATGAAATCAAAATGTACTCTTCTTATTTTTATATGTATATAGTAGTGCTTGTTATAATCAATGTATCCTTGCAAATTATTGTTTTGTAAAAATTTATTTGCCTTTTATCAAATACCATGACCTTTCCTTCACCCTCAAAATGACTTTTCTTCACTTCTGGTCACATACAATGTCTTTCAGGTGGGACTATTGGGGGTGTATTTCATTTCTCCCCTGCTTTCATCTATTCATCAATCTTCCCTAATTTTGTTGGCAATGCCTGCCTTCCAATGATACAATCGGTCCCCAAAGGACGAAATCATGTAAAACACTACATCTTTTCACATGTCAGGACTGTTTCAATTGGATGTACGTCATGATATGGGAAAAAAGGACAGTTTTAACTTCTGTTTCATGTCAACTTTAAGATTGGCATCAGAGGTACAGATAAAATAATGCTACGCTATATGTGTGTGTAGGATGTCTTTACAGTTATTATTAATATTTATTATGTTTGTAATGAGGAAATAATATTATTCTTATATTAATAACTTTAAGTTATGTGGGAAAGATTCTGTTGCAATTATGTAGCCAGAAATGATGTAGGACATAAGCAAATTTTGTATTGATTTTGTGTATGGTTGATGAACATCAATTAAAGATTACCAAAAAATACCACAAAAATAGCCAGATTTAAGGTGTCAGGCAGGGGCATAGCCATCATTGTAAAAAATTGGGCCACAAAATTTCAAATGTTACACAATTTTTTTGGGGGGGGGGGGGTTGTTTTTTGGTTTACCAGGGTTTTATTTTTAATCATACCTTTTTGTTTAAAGGGCTCCATCCTTTTTACAGGATGTACAATAAGTATTTAGTGTCTTCAGAATGTGTCTCTGAAGTTTCAGAATACCCATCAGATCATTTATTATACCCTGTTGAAAATGTCAATTTCTGAGTCAGAGGGAAATGTAGCTATTTTTGCGCCTGTGCCTTTAAATGCAAATGAGCACATTTCTCTTCAGAGAAGAATAACCAGGGTCACATATCAGGATAAACACAGAAAAATTAAAGACAGAACTAAAACATGATGAAACTGAGACCCACAGTCACAAATACCACAGGAGAATGATTCAGCCACACACAAATGATGTTACAAAGATCGCTGTGCATGCTTGTGCAAACACACACACACACACACACACACACACACACACACACACACACACACGCTGCACTGTTTTTGCTCATCTACTAGTGGCAGATGTGACAGAATGGCCACAAAACAGGTAAATATGCTGCTGTATAGACTTCCATCATAGCCAAGTTACTGTACAAAATAAACCTGATTTAACATCTACAAACTGGGACTCCTGTTGTGTGAAGCGTCCTCATTTATAGTTCACTATGCAGCTGTGGTGATTCTAGCGGTTATGAATTATATAGCTAAAAAAATACAGTTCAAAATCCTATAAAAAAATAAAGTGTACCACTTACTGCTGATTGAAGTGCAGCCAATCACAGTGAGTTGGAACAGATTTTTTGAAGTTTTTTTGCAAATCCTGTCTTGTAGACATGATTATAGCTACATGTTACTACAGAGACATGTTAATTCGTGCTTGTCAATCAATATCGGTGTGTGGGGAAAGCACTGCAACCTCATGTTGCAGTGGGCCTGAAGATTACTGGTATTTGGACCCTATATTAATGTCAGGAAATTAAAAAAAAAAGAGACTTGTGTTTATATCACTCCACTATGACTGAGTACACACTACACACAGTTCTGTCCAAACAGCTCCCAAATGTTGATTTTGCATGATGGCGGCCTCTTTATAATGCTTTTCTATGATAGTAAACAGAAGAAAGGAAGAAAAAAATGGACAATCTGTTCTGTCTAATGCACATTGCATTTTACACTCTCAGAAAAAATGGAACCTTTAGTAGTACAACAGCATGTCACTATGGCGGTACCCTTAAAAGAATGTCTTTGTACCTTATTCACCACAAAAATGTTCATAGTATCTTAATTTTTTAGAGCGTATTGTTTACATATCTTTCAAATTGTATTGTGTGTATACAGTACATGGCACAGTTACAGATATGTGCACATTCACACTTTGTTCTGTTCTATAATAGTCCATACTTCAGATTGCAAAATAAAAGGTAATTCAAACCTCACAGTTGCAAATAAACAAAGTATTAAGCTGTAGGTTACTGAAAAAAAGTCACAGTATGTAGTATTGTTAATTATTCAACAAGAATAATTTAATATTTCAACACAATTCAGATACCAACTTACACTACTTTAATTAAAGAGTAAAGAGTTTTGTGAGCTCCTTTTGCGAGCTAGGGTGTGACTGGCACGCGAGTAACTGATTGCCATGGAAACACATAACGTATGTATTATGCAGGGCTGTATATAATTTCAGTAGCCTCCCAAAAGCTCTCCACCTGTCACAGATTGTGGCTACTATATGTGACCCTTTTATAGACCATTGCATTGTGTAGCGTGGCAGCTGGGGCTGTTGTGGTTACAAGTTCTGTAATTTAAACAGTAATTTAGTCATCAGATATCTTAAGCACAAAATGTTGTACCCATGAGGGGGAGAATTTAACAACTTTTTCTAGGTGCATTTTTAATCATATTTCACAAATAAAAAATACTATTTATTCTTGTATATGTAACATTCTGTATTGAGGAAATCGTTTAGGCTGGCTGAATCAACATCCCAGTCAGAACAACTTCCATATATTAAAGTATACACAATTTTTTTGCAACATTTAATGCAAAACTATCAGAGGAGAAATCTACTCTTCATTGCCTTGCGACTAGACAGCATATTAAAGAAATAAAAACTCCAAAACTCTGCTCCATCTATTACTATTATTGGTCTCCCCATGCATCTTATATTATATTATATTATATAATATTATATTATATTATATTATGGGCAGCATGGTGGCTCAGCCTCACTCCCATGGCTCTCAGACCCACCCACATTCATCACTCCTACTAAGCCAACCAATCACAGATCTTGCACTCTGCATCATCATGTAGTTACATTATTTGAGAGGTCCACGTAAGGGTTCATCAAAAGGTATGCGACTGTGTGAAGGTTATATGCCGAACCTACTGTGTGCACTTTATGCAGAAGTATAAATTGGTCTTAAGCAGATAGTTTGTAGATTGAAGTAGTTTTCATTTTGTGCAGTTTAAATACCAGTGTAAATACCAGTTTCATTAATTTGCTAGCATTAGTATCTATTAGCGTTGGTATTGAGTTATTGCCCATGCTTTTATTGTCTTTGGAGTGTGTTTACATTGTGTTGATGTCAGCATTAGTGTGTTTGGGTCTCTGAGATTTTCTTCAATGTGGGATCTGAATGTTCATCAAACTGGCAACCCACTCAGGCAACCAGTGTACTCTGTGAAGACAGAAGTGTATGATAAATCAATGGGGATGGGGTATTGGGTTCAAGTGGGTCGATAGTTGGACCAGCCTTATCAGCCACACATCCACCTCACACTATGCAAGGATGATTATGTATAGTTGCTAGTCAAGGGACTATGGAGGGATATTTAAGAACTCATCCACAAAGACTAAATGAAGGAAATTGCATATGTGGCTGGGTAACAAACTCCTGCCAGAGGAAATTTGTATCAAGATTGGAGGTGCTTAATTTGGTAATACCCACTGACTGCTTTGGGCTGTATCGGTGAGCTGTACGCGCAGTGAGCTTTTCACAACCAGAGAGAGCTTGGAGCGACCGCTGAGCTTTAGTCTTCACACAATTGCTTGTCTCTATTCAGTATGAGCACTCCCTCGTAGACTTTGTTAGTATGACAAGTGTGTTTGTTAATAGTTCATTAGTCTCTCATCCACAACATAAAACATTAAAGATAACTGATGAAACCGGCAAACATTATTATAATAACCCAATAATGTATTTATATATATACATAATATGTTTATGGATGGATGTAACAAGCAAAAGGTCTTATAAATTCAGGTTCTGGGTGATTTGAATTCATGTTGTTCTAATACAAACTACCCACTGTTATGTGGCTAACAGGTGGATCTTTGAGGAGCCTGAAAGCAGGGGTGAAATTAAGTCTTGAGATGAGGAGACATGCACCCTGCTGGGCTTGTAGGACTTCACCCACAAAGACCACATACCAATTAAAAAGGAGCTATTGGTAACAAATGCAATGTCTGGCATGACATGGCAAAGGCAGGATTGAACAGGTTGTGAAGATTACATTATGCCTGTGATGTCGCCTCACAGCAAGAAGGTTGCTTGTTCGAGCCTCGGCTGGGTCAGTTGGCATTTCTGTGTGGAGTTTGCATGTTCTCCCCGTGTTCGCGTGGGGTTCCTGCAGGTGCTCCGGTTTCCCCCACAAGTCCAAAGACATGCGCTATAGGTGAGTTGGGTAAGCTAAATTGTCTGTAGTGTATGTGTGTAAATGAGAGTGTATGGGTGTTGCACAGTGATGGGTTGCAGCTGGAAGGGCATCCGCTGTGTAGAACATATGCTGGGCATGGGCCCAGATTCTGACGGTATGATAACCTTGGATAAAAATATCACGGTTTCGCGGTATTGTGATTACTGCTCTAAAATATATTCTTTATAAATGTCTGGGTAAAAAACAAACATTTTTCCCTTTTAAACACAATATATTTTATTTTAAGAAACATTTCAAATATTTTGGAACAGTAAACATGTCAGGCTAAATCATTCAAATGAATTATTGACTTCTGCTGTCTTCATTTATTTCAAAAACTGATTTTTTTTACAATATAAAATGGCATCTTTGGATATCTTTTCTGCTGGAGATACTGTTGTCCTAAAAAACAAAAATAAATAAATGAATAATAAATCGTACACATACCTTAGGAACGGTATTGCAGAAAATGTTGACGGTTTTAAAACCTTGACTTTTCCAAACCACGGTATACCTTGAAAATGGTTATCGTTCCATGCCTATGCTGGATAAGTTGGCGGTTCATTCGCGACCCCTGATTAATAAAGGGACTAAGCCGAAAAGAGAATGAATGAATGAATGAATTAAATCAATTAATTAATTAATTAATTAATTAATTAATGATAAAACATTATTATATCAAATGTATGGCACTTACTGTCTACATCTAAAACACTGTATCCACAGATAGGCCTTTAGTCATTCAAATGAAATTAAACAGATCAAAATATTATTTTGATAATGAAAAAGAGCTTGTTTTATCAAAAGCAACACTTAATGGTATCGCATAAAAAAAACAGGTTGTTTTTCAATGACACATGCATGTTTTTTTTTTAAGATTTCAAAGTATTTCACTATCTTATGCCTACACTGTCAGATATTAATTAAAATGTAAAAAAAAAAAATCAGCTAATATCAGGGGCAGTGTCACTGTAAACCTC
>CAIGQV010016469.1:0-21475 GCA_903798115.1 Danio jaintianensis
TGTCATTACACATGTACAAGTACAAGGCAATGAAATGCAGTTTAGGTATAACCAGGAGTGCAATAGCAGCAAGTGCAGGATATAGGTATAAGTTCTAAAGTGCAATTATAGAAAAACGATGGTGATATTTACAGATGGATGTACAATGAACGTTATAATCTGGTTGTATTAACTATGAAAAGAGATTTACAATAGATATATATGTACAGTGTATCAGCAGTGGTTGAATTCTCTCTCACCTCGCAGGAGATCTGGGTTCGATTGCCGGCCTATGCAATAGTTGCTGTCTGTTTCTCTTTTCCCATCTCTCAGGTCCAACAAGTAAGCATTTCCAAGACCTGAGGGAACCCACCTGGTGCGACCTGGATATAAGTTCTAAAGTGCAATTATAGAAAAACAATGGTGATGTTTACAGATGAATGTACTATGAACATTATATACAGGTTGTACTAACTATGAAAAGAGATTTACAACAGATGAATGTATGTACAGGTTGCTATAAATAATCAGAGGTATACAGATAGATATGAACATAATTACAAATGTATATGTACAGTGGGTAAGTACAATTCAAGATGAATCAGTGCAACATAGTGCGATGAATGTGTGCCATTTCAATTGTGCAAATATTAAATAATAAATAATGCAGTGTTTATGGGGAATGTACGTTATGAGGGGAGTGTGGGGGTGTATGAGGGGGGGCAAAAGAGTCTATGGGGGGCAGAGTTAAAAAGGGAGACTGCTCTGGGGAAAAAGCTGTTCCTTAGTCTGCTGATTTTTGTCTCGGGGAACCTGAAGCACCTGCAAGAAGGTAGAACAGAAAATAGTCTGTGAGCAGTGTGAGAGGAGTCAGTGAAGAAAAAGGAATACTGCTTGCGACTTCATTAGAAAAAGTCAAGATTCATCTGGGAGAAATTTACCAGAACGATTTAGATAAAAAAAAGTCTAATGGAAATGTATAGAAAATTGCATGATGACCCCCATGTATCATCATCCTGACTCAAACTCTCATGTTTAGCATGTTCAGCTTGTTGTTTTGTGACTGTTGTAGAGACAAACACTCTGAAAATAGTTCTGTAGGCCTGTCTATCTTTATAAATAATGTCTTACATTTTGCAATGAATTCTGTCCAAAATGTATTGACTTTTTTCTTTTGCTAAAATAAATTCTTATCATATTTCTTATCAAGTATTTTTTTGAATTAGGCTAGCTGCCTTATTCTCTTCAAAGAGCAGCTCTCATACAGAGCCCATTATTTCAGTGTTTTTTCCAGGGTATTGTGGATATTTGTGGATTCCTTCTTTTGTCCTCGGCTGATCACATGGAAAAAGGAAAATGACGGAACAATTTGAATTTGATCATTGAGTTGTTTTTCCCTGTCATTTTTCTTTTTTCTTCTTATTTATTTAAACTAACAAATCACTTTTCAGGTGAAGGGGAAAAGTGTTGCACTTATCTGAAAAAGCTTTATATGCTTTAACAGACACCAAAAATGTTAAGGCATTATCTAGCTACATACTTATATGACCGTCATCTTCACTGTATTCATATTTATAACAAAATGGAGCCTATAACATAACTGCCTCCTTTCATTTTTATAGGGAAAATACGAAACATATCCTGTCTCTTTTGCTGAATATCAGTTTTAATAATCAAAACTGGCCAAGTGGCCATTATAAAAGTATAACGTAGGCCTACAATAAGTTTATACAATAAAGGCAAGCAATCAGTCAAATGTGCAGAATCAGTGTGTGTGGTTACATAAATTAATATATTACTATTGCTCAGAAAAATGCTGTGATTTATTTTTTTTATTGTTTTACGTATTTTTATAGCTGTATACAACAGCAGATTTTGCACTTTGAATATACACAGCTACTGTCCAGATGTTGCTGACATACCACGTTTAATTTGTGGTTAGTTTGAAAATTACTCATTTTATTTTTGAGCAGCTGTTATGTTTTTATCTTGTTTAAAATGCATAAAATTTATGGTTGTCTATAATAGCAGTTTGTTTGTTTTTCGGTTTTGTTTTTTTGGAGGTTTCACCAAATTTACTCTTAAGTTGTTAATACCAAAATGAAAATAGGCAGTTCCTTATATAATGCTTTCATTTTATTGTTAAGATAATGAAACAACATAGGTTGCAGTGTGATGTGAATGAGGTTATAAAGTAGCCTACACTGTTCTCTTTAAAGATTTACCTGTGCGCCAGCAGGCAGTTTTTGTTATGTTTATTATTTAATATAGCCTAAGTGAATAGTGTATTGAATAAGCTAAATTGGCCGTGTTGTGTGAATGAGTGTGTATGGGTGTTTCCCATTACTGGGTTACGCTGCATAAAACATATGCTGGATAAGTTGGTGGTTCATTACGCTGTGGCAACCCCAGATTAATAAAGGGACTGAACCGAAAAGAAAATGAATGAATATTTACTCAATTTCTTTTATCAAATTACTTTATTTAATTATCAGAATCTACTTTAGTAACATTTACTTAATTCTTAAAGTATATCTACTCAATATTTTTAAAAATGTTTCACCAAAGTAACTGTGTAGATTTAGTAGATTTCATTCAGTGTTTTTGATTATACTTTAACAATTAAGTAAATGTTGCTAAAAATAAGTATAATCAAAAAAAATATCATTAAAATACTATTATGTATGCAATTATTTTATCTAATTGTTTAAATCTACTTATTTTTTTAGAAACATTTACTTAACACTACTCTAACATTTACTTTATTCTTAAAGTATTTTTCAGTAAATTCACAACTTTAAATGTACTCAATATTTTTAAGTGTAAAATTGTTTCTCCAAATAGTGAGTAGATCGGTTTTTACAGTGTAGAGATAAAGATGAATTAAATTGGTGTGATTATACAGCTCTCAGCGCTTCTTTTGAACAATAGTGGTCAACTCTACTACACCGGGAGTCCCAACACTATGAGGGAGCTAGAAAACAGGATCAAGCACATAAAGCAACACACTTGATAACACAAATACCCAGACCTCTCGCAGATTTCATGGCTCCTGTTTTACAGCTTGCCAGTCCTGAATGGTGAACTTAATCCAGCTTACGTGAAGCACCTACTGTAGACCTTCTGGAGACAGCAGTATTTCTACTTCTGATTGAGAACATTACCTTTCATCATCAACAAAGCAGATAACCAATAATCCGATTATAATACGACTAAGAAAATACTTTGATTCTACAATGTAAACATTGATTTTTGATTAATTTCATCTGATTAAGGTCATAATCTAACTAAACAGAAATGGAATTAAGATATGTGGAATAATCTTATTTTAGTGGCATTACTGAAGTGCAGTACAGACATGTGAACACTGCAATAAAACTATTACCATCATGTTGGACTTTGCAACAGGACAGTCCATACACGGCTGTTTGACACTATTCTCTGCAACTACCGAGTCAGTAAATGACCACAGACACACACACACTACGAAATGCGGAGGTTTTTTCCCATTTGGCGTGCCGTATCAAATTCCATTAAATACCCCAGTTTGTCACAGGGGCATGAATGAAATGTTCCTGAATGAAAGTGAAAGTGCCAAACTGCAGTTAAAGTCAAAAAATTTAAAATTGAAACACCTGAAATTAGGACATTAGGACGATCGCCTCACAGCAAGAAGGTCACTGGTTCGTGCCTTGGCTGGGTCAGTTGGCATTTCTGTGTGGAGTTTGCATGTTCTTCCTGTGTTGGCGTGGGTTTCCTCCGGGTGCTCCAGTGTCCCCCACAGTCCAAAGACATGTGGTTTAGGTGAATTGGGTAGGCTAAATTGTCCGTAGTGTATGTGTGTGAATGAGTGTGTATGGATGTTTCCTAGTGATGGGTTGCAACTGGAAGGGCATCCGCTGTGTAAAACATGTGCTGGATAAGTTGGCGGTTCATCCCGCTATGGCGACCCCAGATTAATAAAGGGACTAAGCTGAAAAGAAAATGAATGAATGAATGACACCTGAAATTACATGAAAATCTGAAGGAAACATTGGATAGCGTCGTGGCGTAATGAAGTTAATTGAACTGTGTACTAACATTTAAAATAGGATCATGAAAGAAACATTAAAAAAGCAGCTCTTTTAAACATCTTAATCATATTAATGTCTTATTCAGATTAAGGCAAATAATTAGATTACTGATGTCCATGGAAACGTAGTCAGTGTTTGAGTTGCTGTATGGTGAGGCATCTTTGACATTTAATGTACACCTGCTAACTCACATCAGTCAACCTGAGGGTCACTCTGGACACATTCAGCATTTGTGTTAGAAAATGCAAACGGGGGTCTGTTAAATCTACTGCATTAAACAAAGTGTGTGGCTCTGCAAATTGTGAACAAACAAGCAATACCACTCTTTACTATAATGTATGCAGTTAGGGAGAAAGAGAAGGAGTTCTGTTTCAAAATGACAAATAACCAAAGAGTAAAGAGTTTCACAAAATGTCAAGACACTCTTGTTCTGGACAGTGGCAGAGGGACAGAGACTGATGATGATAAAAGTCTTGATTTCTGCACAGAAACATGCACCAGATGAAATAGTAGCATTAGCTATAGCCTTAGTAAGAGACACAGAGAATGTTTTGCAGAGATGAGTGATGGTGTTTATGAAGAAATACAAAATATTGTATCATTTCCTTTAGAAGGAGGTACAGAGACTGCTGTCATTGTCAAAAAAAACTAATTTTATGATTTGAAAGCATGCTTAACTGTTTGTAACATTAGATGTTAACCTTCTATCTATTTTGGGGCTGAACACATGAAAACGATATTTTTAAAAGGGGCATATATTAATTGATTGCCTTTTGGGTGCACTAAAAGTGTACTAAATACGCTTTAGCACTGTAAAGTGAGCATGAGATCGGGGTCGGAGGAGATCATGGTAAGTACTTACTCCATCCTTTTCCTCAAAGTTAAAAACAATGACTATTATTCAGCATGACTTAATCTTTGTTAATGTTAATTTACCATTTCTAATGCATCTTTACATGAGCAGCTTAATTAGTGAACGTTTACATACACATACACTAATGCATTTATTCAAGGATTAGATAACATGACCTAAGAATGAACAACACATTTATTCAGCAATACTGAATCTGACATGTAAACTAAACATATATATTAATGTGTTAATGAATGCATTGGTTAATGTGAACAAATACTGTTAGTAACACATAAGAAAATGTACACTTTAATACAAGGTTTCTAATTCCCTTAACAAATGCTTTGTTAATAATAAATCCTGTTAGTAAAGAGTTAACAAACATGAACAGCATGCCTGTTTTGGAGTGTTAAAGTGGAAATCTTAACTTCAACTTGCAGACTTACACACATTTGGGTGGGGAGAAGTGTTTATGTCCATTTCCACAGTGTGGCAAAACTTATCAGCTGTGTGTTATAGTGATATGACAACCATTACAATACTTGATAAAAGTTCAGCTTGCATTTGTTCCTTCCTGCACCCGTGTCAGAGTTTGCATCAGTTTTATCATTCATGGATGTTCATGGCCTGTTCTGAAAGCTGTATTCTATCTTGCTTTTTCATACTTCTTATATATTACTCAAAATATACAAGAAACGTGGTATTCATGAGCTGATGTCCCTTATGAAAAAGAGGTTTGTTCAAGTTTGCTATTAGTTTACTTCTTTCAAACTAAAAAAATAAGAATGTATACTACTTTTAAGTACTTCTCAGAAATATACTAAATATAGCACTGAAGTATACTTGACAGCAAGAGCATGAGAGTGCAACAGTTGGCATAGCAGCGTGATATGTCATACTTCCTGTTTCCTTTTCTGAGAGCTCAAATTACGGTCCTGCTGCACAAGAGCGTCTGTACTTCTGCATGTAAGTTTAATACTTCTGCCATTACTTTTTGGGTGGAAATGATGAAGGGATTTTATATGTGTAAGCGTGATTTAAATGTCTGTCTGACTCTCAAAGCCTCAAACACTGATTAAACACAATGTCAAAACAGGGTCGTTTTAACACATTGTCATTTTTTTTATTAATATTTAATCCCTTAAATGTGTTTGTATGCATCTATAACATACAGAGTTACAAAATCGAAAGTGAAGCTAAACCAGAACTACCAGTTTAACAGGAAAAAAGAGCTTCAACGTTCAGATGTTTCTTAAACTGCACTTAACTGTTAACGTTTTAGTACTAACTCAGTAAATGAATAACTAATTAAATAGTTGGCTAAAACAGAAGTTAATGTAACTAATAAATAATATGCATATTAAATGTGAAATATGAGGTGTCATCAGGGGTTAAACCAACTGCATTCATGAATATACATAATCAGAAGAGTTTATTTATTTATCTGCTGTGAATGATGTAAAGTGACTGAGACTCAGTTTGTTCTCTCCCTCATCATTGGGCCTGTTTTAGTAAGTGCTTGTTTGTGAACTCAGCATTGATTGCTATAGAGTGTGATGTTATTAATCTCAGTATATTGTGATGTCCAGGTGATGGTCAGCGGCTGATTGTTTCTTCAAAGTTCTGCTAATGTTTGCATTGGTGTTTTAGCTGCAGTATGGCAGAGGAGGGAGTAAAGGACTCTCTCTCAGAGAAACATAGGTATTGACTCTGTTTTTACACCATTATTTCAACACTTTCTCTGAAGAACAAAGACCAACGACAATGCACTTATTTGTGTTGCTATTGGCTGATCAAATGATGGACAAAGCTTCAGTTTACAACTTCAGGAAATGTTTTAAATATTTTTTTGTCTCTCAGATCTACAAATTGCTGATACAAAATACTATTTTGTATTTTTATATTTCCTCATCTGGTTTCTGTGGTGAGTTTTTTACTCAAAAGTTTACATAACAAGGTTTTAGAGTCAAATGTGTTTTTCAGTGAAGCTGAGATTGTGCAGAATGAGAAAGCAGCGCATCACTTGTTTACCCATGATTCCTGTGTAGCAGACCTGATCAGCCAGACCTTCAGCCAACTATTACTTTGTGCTGAATTAAACTAAACACATATTTACAAACTCATATTTGGCTGAAAAACTCTTTTAAATGTGACTGAAGTTTCTCCTGCAGTTTATTCCTCTTGTGTGTTTGTGTCTTCAGGGTGAGATCAAGATCATGTGTGTCCAGCTCTGTGTCTCTAAAGAGTGACTGCTCAAAAGATTATCCACCAGCGTTCAGTCAAAAAACGCCATCATCTGCCAAAAGGTGTTTTGTGTTTTACATTATTGTTCACACATAGACAGTTTGAAAATTGTATTGTTCAAAAAACACGTATCTGTGTATAAACTTCTGTGTATTCAATTTCTGACACATTATTACGTGGATGATCAGTAATATTTCAGAAGTAAATAAACTGATTGCAAGCGATAGCATAAATAAATACAATAAAACAATACTTGAGAGGGCAATATGTAAGATTTGTTCAATTAGAATTACCTAAAACCACTAAAACTGTTGAATTGAATTATGTACTTACATTATCTCAAATATGTGAAAGAATGTTCAAATGCAGAGAATATGTTGAACATATTGTAAAATAATTGTCCCTTTATTTCATTATAAAAGACTAAAGTAATAAATATTTGTAGCCTATTTACATAAATGTAAAATAGATGTTTCTCTGGGTTATTTGAACATTTTATCAGGTTAAGAAACCCACATTACACCTTCAAAGTAAATAAAGACAAATATCATCAGACAAGTCATTACCTTTCCCCACAACTGTGTTACATTTGAACTATGAAACAACAAATAATCTTGAGCTTTAAATGACTGACAGGACATTCGCAAATGTCGAACAAATCCTGCTTAGTTGAACGGTAATGTGGAGACACTGCCGACTATTGACCAAGGGTGACAAAAAAATGTAATTATTGGAGATGTGGTTTATAAAACTTGAAGGATATAATGAAGCTTGGACTTTCATTACAATGCTGGGTTCACACCACAGCATCACTTACTCTAGATGCTTTTATAGGGAAATATCTTGAACTTGTGTGGAAAACATGATTGAAGCAAATAATGTGGGTTCGAGGTGAACGTGTTGCTCATTCAGTGTCATTCAAGCTGCCCACTTTGGATTGATATTATATGTAATCTACTTTTACGAGTACTGAAATTTGCATTTGGTGTGAATCATATGATCTCACATATCATGGATTTGTCCCGCTGGTTTGACACGTGATTTATAAGGATTCTCTTATGTGCTGATTAGACAAACAACATAATTGCAAATGAACTAGGCTGATAAGGACATATTTATGAGCATAAAACATACCCTCACTGTTTGTAGCTTTGAATAATGCTGAATGAGAATGAAGTAACTCTAGTAGTAAAATGTCCTGCTTGTCGTGGTGAGTTATGAGTCAAGAGAATCATGTGCAGCATTTATTAAAGAGAAATCCAAAAGACAAGATGAAGAACAAACCAAAAACAAAATAATCCAAGTAACAAACCACACAAATGTAATCCACATTACAGGGAGACAGAGATGCAAACACAATGAGATTTTGGTGTGATGTGTCATATTTCTTTACTTTAATATTATATTATGCCATATTATATGTCTACTTGTATGAATTTAATTGTGTGAAATGTGATTAACAAATGATTTGGTGTAAGATCATTTCATTAGGCTAACCCACTTTCATTAACAGTGAAAAATAAACCTTAAAAACCTTAAAAAGTGCCTGATAGTTTATTGACATTATGGTAAGAGAGGAGTCTGATAGGTTGTGACCTAGTAGTTGTCCTCTGGTGTCTTTGTGTCTTCAGGGTGAGATCAGGATCATGTGTGTCCAGCTCTGTGTCTCTGAAGAGTGACGGGTCAATGGGTAATCCACCAAAGTTCAGAGAGAAAACACCATCATCTGCCAAAAGGTATTTTGCGTTTTACATTATTGGTCACACATGGACAGTTTTGAACATATTAAGTGAACCAACAATTCAGTAAACAGAGCCATTCCTGAATGAATCAGTTGTTTGAATTAATCAAACACTTTATAATACATATGCCAGAGTAACTGGCGGTTCATTCTGCTGTGGCGACCACTGATAAATCAGGGACTAAGCTGAAGTATAGTGAATCAGTAAATGAGCTACTTTTTTAACTCCATTAAGACTTTTGTGTGTGATTTCTGATTTGTCAAAGTGATCCGTCAAATCTGTCCCGACTGTCTCCTTATTATGAGCACTACAGAACATTCAATATTTTCAGTGTTCGTAAGATATATCTGTATTTGTTTGTCTCTAAATGTGTTATTACTGTAGTTTTATTTGTTAACAGTGTTGAACATGAGTTACCAGATTCAGGAGACGAGACTCACAGGAGCCACACGAGTTTCACAAAAAATCTCCTGTGGATCATCCAGGTGGGAAAAACTCATTATAAGTGATAAAAGTCACTGAAATAACTCAATGAAACACACAGAAAGTTTGTTCACAATTTGCCCCCTCCCACCCAGCTAAAAACAGATTTTTTGTTATTAAAATGAAGTTTAAATAATATTTCGTTTTTGCAAGTGAAAGTCTAGTTTTTGCTGACTCGGTCAGACTGAGCACAAACAAATGAGACCATTTGGGGTGATTTTTAAGTGAAAGTATGCTACATATTTCATATTTCAACTAATTTTACTCAGAAATCTGATTCTAGTCTGACATTAGCCTTTTTGATATTTTCCAAATGTAGATATAAAATACACTGCTCAAAAAATAAAGGGAACACTTAAACAACACAATGTAGCTCCAAGTCAATCATACTTCTGTGAAATAAAACTGCCCACTTAGGAAGCAACACTGAATGACAATCAATTCCATATGCTGTTGTGCAAATGGAATAGATAACACGTGGAAATTATAGGCAATTAGCAAGACACCCCCAATAAAGGAGTGGTACTGCAGATGGTGACTAAAGACCACTTCTCGGTTCCTATGCTTTCTGGCTGATGTTTTGATCACTTTTGAATGCTGGCGATGCTTTCACTCTAGTGGTAGCATGAGACGGAGTCTACAACCCACACAAGTGGCTCAGGTAGTGCAGCTCATCAAGGATGGCACATCAATGTGAGCTGTCGCAAGAAGGTTTGCTGTGTCTGTCAGCGTAGTGTCCAGAGCATGGAGGCTCTACCAGGAGACAGGCCAGTACATCAGGAGATGTGGAGGAGGCCGTAGGACGGCAACAACCCAGCAGAAGGACTGATACCTCCGCCTTTGTGCAAGGAGGAGCAAGGAGCCCTGCAAAATGACCTCCAGCAGGCCACAAATGTGCATGTGTCTGCTCAAACGGTCAGAAACCGACTCCACAGCCCACAGCTTACAGCCCAATACCATGCAGGATATTTGCCAGAGTACACCAAGATTGGCAAATTTGCCAGTGGTGCCCTGTGCTCTTCACAAATGAGAGCAGGTTCACACTAAGCACACGTGACAGAGTCTGGAGATGCTGTGAAGAACGTTCTGCTGCCTGCAACATCCTCCAACATGACTGGTTTGGCAGTGGGTCAGTAATGGTGTGGGGTGGCATTTCTTTGGAGGGCCGCACAACCCTCCATGTGCTTGCCAGAGGTAGCCTGACTGCCATTCTGAGATGAGATCATCAGAACTCTTGTGAGACCATATGCCCGTGTGGTTGGCCCTGGGTTCCTCCTTATGCAAGACAATGCTAGACTTCATGTGGCTGGAGTGTGTCAGCAGTTCCTGCAAGACCAAGACATTGATGCTATGGACTGTCCCGCCCATTCCCCAGACCTGAATCCAATTAAGCACATCTGGGACATCATGTCTTGCTCCGTCCACCAACGCCACATTGCACAACAGACTGTCCAGGAGTTGACAGATGTTTTAGTCCAAGTCTGGGAGGAGATCCCTTGGGAGACCATCCACCACCTCATCAGGAGCATGCCCAGGCATTGTAGGGAGGTCATACAGGCACATGGTAGCCACGCACAATACTGAGCCTCATTTTGACTTGTTTTAAGGACATCAACATTGGATCAGCCTGTAGTGTGTTTTTCCACTTCAATTTTGAGTGTGACTGGTGGTGGTGTGGAGAGTGGGCGTATGGCCATACACGGTAAATGTGCTATATAAGTGCACATTACATTACTCCAAATCCAGACCTCCATGGGTTAATAAAAATTGATTTCCATTGATAATTTTTGTGGCTGCATGGTGGCGCAGTGGGTAGCACGTTCGCCTCACAGCAAGAAGATTGCTGGTTGTGTGGAGTTTGCATGTTCTCCCCGTGTTCGCGTGGATTTCCTTTTTTCCAATTTTTGTGTGATTTTGTTGTCAGCACATTCAACTATTTAAAGAACAAAGTATTTAATAAGAATATTTCATTAATTCAGATGTCGAATGTGTTACTTTAGTGTTCCCTTTATTTTTTGAGCAGTGTATATGTAGTTGAACAACACTTCAAATTATGAAGGTAAGAATAAATGACTTTGATAAACAAAATATAAGTAAAATATATTGTTCTTATTTTGATTATTATGTCATTAAATTAACATCAATTTAATGTTTCTTTCACAGATAATGGATGTTTTTAAATACTAGGTATATCACGTGTTTGTGACACTGTTGCAATGAATAGTGTTTCTTGGGCATTAATATAGCAAATTAAAATATTTTATAATGATTCTGAGACACTGAAGTAATGACGAAACTTTTTAAACGCACACAGAAAAATAATAATAATAATAATATTTATATAAAAATAATAACCTTTTATTTATATTTTATTTTATTATTTATATTTTTATTATATGCTCAAATAATCTGAGCCTTAGTGATTTTTTTATTTTTACAACATTTAATTTAGTTCAACTACGGTAAAATAAAAATAAAAATTAATTAACTTATGTGTAACATGCTGATCACAGTGGTCTCCTAAAGTCATGTGAGTCATAATTCAAAGTTATTCCTGAGAATGAAAATGAAATGATATTCTTTCTACCCAGAGCCGCTGTTTGTTTGGTTGTTTGTAGGTGTTCATGAGTTTAGGCGGCTGTCATCATGTGATTTGGGTTTGAATGCCAGAGGCAGGAACTAATTAGTAGACTAATGAGCTCTAACTGAGAATTGTGCATTGCGTCTTTTCCATATAGATTACTAAAACAAAGAACATTTGTTTTAAAAAAGAGTTGACTTATTCAAAAGTGGAAATTTTAGGCATTATGCAGGTATATCTGTATGGAAAATATTAGCTGAGATTCAGCTGTTTTCTGATGAGTGTGAGAGTCATGTTGACAGAAGACACAAAGACAAAGTACTACTAAAAAAAGGCTTACAGATTTTAGAAAAATATATATTGTTTTGTTTTAATTATGAATGTAAACAAATGAAAATTGACCATTTACAGTTCAAATCTGAAAGCCATTGGCCCTGCTTTAGCCAAGCTTGTCTGTGTTTAGATGTTTATTAGACTATGGTTCCCACAGCTAAAGCCACTGTTCAGATGTATTCAGGCACTTGTCAGGTATTTGTTGTCAAACTGCTGCTTTGTTTCAAAGCCTTCTGTTGTGTTTTGATGTGATTTTTGACTGTTGTAGCTGTGAAATATTTGAAATCATTCAATATAGTGATATGAACGTGTAATGTTCTCAAAACCAGCCTGGATGTACTTTAGCTGTGTGCTTATCTAAAAAATAACCTTTGATTGCCCATGAGTCAACATACTCATAGTATAATGTATCATAATGTGTTTTCAATTATAGTAATTTATGGATGTAAAAGAATATGTGAATGAATGTTTTGGCTATATTTAATCTTCTCTTTTCTTCAATCATAGAATCTTCAGAGCAAAATTATCACATTTCTGAAGAATGAACTGGAAAAGTTTAAGAAAATCCTACAAGATGAAAACAGACAAGACTTTGTAAAGGACTTTAATGAGAACAGATGCAGTTTCACAGAAGCAGCTCTTGATCTTACACTCTTCTTCTTGAGAGAGATAAAACAAGATGAAGCTGCTGATACTCTCGAGGGTAAGAGACTTATGATCTTATGTCAGTCTGACACTTACTAGACTTCATGTGGCTGTTCAACAATCAAGTCATCTTTATTTCAATAGTGCTGTTACAATGTAACAATTCACACATGTCAGTATTAATATCACCTGACATCACAAACAGCTCATGTTCATCTACAATCAAAAATACAGCAATATTGATTAAACTGTGAACCTCGTGAAGATGGGAAAGCCAAAGAAAACTCATCTTATCTGTTGTCACAGGTCCCTGAAGTATCTGCAAAACTGTGATGGTAAATAGAAACGTGGTCCTTTGTGCACAAATGGTTATCCATAGTGTACAGTGTCAAGGCAGTCCTAATATAATCTCGATGTCACTGAGTCCCACTGTCAAAACTCCATCCTTCACAGCATCAAATAAGAATATTCCAAACTCCTTGACAGTCGTCACGTAATTTAGATATAGGGACAAAAAACCCTTCTACAACACAAAAATAACCTATTACCCATGAAACTTACAGCGAACTTAAAATTAAAAATGAATTAGTTTAATCCCCTTAAATGGTTTATCAAAACAACTCTTTCAGAAGTATATTCAAATTGTATTTGGCACATACATATAGAATCCTACACAGTATCATATGCAGGAAAATGCTTAACCACTCGTGACCTTAAAAATAATATAACAACAACAAAAAATAATAATAACAACAAGAATCTAAATTATGGAGAAATAAAAGTTACACAATAGAAAATAAAAACAAACATAAAATATTTTAAAACTTTAGATATAGAGTTTGTGGCTGTATGTTACTTGTTTAAGTTTTTATAGGTATGAGACCTAACATTAAGTGAGGTTTTCTGGTGCTGAGTGAAGTAGGAGAAACAACAACAGACGTATATATGAAACAAAAAGTAATCATTTATTAGACAATGATATAAAACAATGAAAATAAAAATTTAGTATATGAAGTAATTATTAACCGAATCAAACAAAACAGGAGTGCTGCCAAAACAAAAAAATAAATAAAACAAAAGAATCTAACTAAACCCCAACCCACTAAACTAATTAACCAAACGAAAATGTAGAAATCAAAACCGTAATCTCACATATACGACGATTTACTAAACTATGCAAACTATCCAAAACAAAACTACAGGGGTGGCAACTACTCTGTAAACTAACAACACAAAGGCTATTCTATCAGAATTAATAGATTTCTCTTAAAGTACACAATGTTAGCAATTAGCAAAGCAAAGATTATCTGATGTTATATGACAATCTACAATCCCAAATCAGAAAAAGTTAGGACAGTTTGGAAAATGCATAGAGATGTTTAAGTGATGTTAAGGTTGCCCTTAACAGTAAAGAGTAGAACTACAGCTCCACTTCTAATCGACTGAGAAGATTAAAAGATTTAGTAAGAGACTGGAGACTTTCAGCTGGAAAACTGAAGACTAAAACAGTTTTTTATTCTTTATTTAGGTGAGCTGTTCTTTATTAATCAGTTAAAACGCAGCCTGACGAATAAGTATCAAAGTGTGTTTGAAGGAGTTGCTCAGCAAGGAGACTCCACACTTCTGAATAACATCTACACAGATCTCTATATCACTCAGGGTGCGAGTGAACAGGTCAACACTGAACATGAGATAAGACAGATTGAAGCTGCTTCCAGACGTCATCAATCAGGAGAGATACAGGTTGAATGCAAACATTTGTTTGAAGCACCTGAACAAGCAGATCAAAACTGTCCTGACAAGAGGAGTTGCTGGCATCGGGAAATCAGTCTCTGTGCAAAAGTTTGTTCTGGATTGGGCTGAAGGAAAAGAAAATCAAGACATCAGCTTCATATTTCCTCTTCCATTCAGAGAGATGAACTTAATGGAGAAAGAAAAACTAAGTTTAAAAGACCTCATAACTAAGTTTTTCTCAGAGACCAAAGGACTGAACCTTACACGAAGGACACGATTCAAAGTTCTGTTCATCCTTGATGGATTGGATGAATGTCGTCTTCCTCTGAACTTTGCTGGTAATGAGACGTGTTGTAATGTATCATCAGCAGTCTCTCTGGATGTTCTCCTGACGAACCTCATCAAGGGAAATCTGCTTCCTTCCGCTCTCATCTGGATTACCAGCAGACCAGCAGCTACCAGTAAGATTCCTGCGGACTGTATCGACCGGCTGACAGAGATACGAGGATTCAATGATGCCCAAAAGGAGGAGTACTTCAGAAAGAGACTCACAGATCAGAATCAGGCCAGAGAAATCATTGATCACATTAAACAGTCAAAGAGTCTCTTTATTATGTGCCACATCCCAGTGTTCTGCTGGATTTCAGCCACTGTTCTCCAGAACATTTTGAAGGAGAACAGAAATGTTGAAGTGAAACACAGGGCTTATGCTGAAACACTGCAGGAATCTCCCAAGACTCTGACACAAATGTACACACACTTTCTCCGCTTTCAGATCCAGCAGAGCAGAAGAAAGTATGATGGAGAAAACACACCAGATGTTTCCTGGGATAAAAACCTCATCCTTTCACTGGGGAAACTGGCCTTCCAGCAGCTGGAAAGAAACAATGTGATCTTCTATGAGAGCGATCTGAAAGACTGTGGCATTGACGTCTATAAGGCATCGGTGTACTCAGGCATGTGTACCCAGATCTTTAAGGAGGAGACTGGAATCATTCTTGGTACCATGTACTGCTTTCTTCACTTGAGCCTTCAAGAGTTCATTGCAGCCCTTTATCAACATCTGTTTCTTGACATTGACAAGAAGCGTGTATCTATTTTTAGACAGAAACGCAAAAATAAATGCATAATTAATATGCTCAAGGTTGCAGTAGACAAGGCTCTGGAAAGTGACAATGGACATCTGGATCTTTACCTTCGCTTCCTTCTTGGTCTGTCACTCCAGTCCAATCGACAACTCTTACGAGGTCTGTTGACGCAGCAGGATGACAGAGACCAGAGCAAAGAGGAAATAATTGCATACATCAAGCAGAAACTTGCAGCGAATCTGTCTCCAGAGAGATCCATCAATCTGTTCTACTGTCTGAATGAACTGAACGACCAAACTCTGCTGAAAGAGATTCAGTCGCACCTTAGTAGAGGAAGTCTGTCATCTGCTGACCTTTCACCTGCCCAGTGGTCTGCTCTGGTCTTTGTGTTGTTGACCTCAGAGGAGGAGCTGGAGAAGTTTGAGCTTCAGAAATTCCAGAAATCAGACGAGTGTCTCATCAGACTATCAGCAGTCATCAAAACCTCCAAAAGAGCTCTGTAAGTCAAAGTCTTTTTTTCTTTCATCTAAGAAATAATAATTATATGCCGATATTCAATAATTAGGGTGACCATATTCAAATTGACGAAAAAGGAGATTTGGTACAAAAAAAAGAGGAATAATTGACATATGTCCTATATAAACTTTAATGCATACAGTAATAGCATCCTTTCCATTAAACTGTTTCACTTTTACTCTTACACTATTCAGGGTCCATGTGCACCCACTGACAGGTAAAAAGCTACTGCTCTCTCTCTCTCTTGACTGTAGTAGCCAACATGACCGACCAATGTTGGCATGCAACAACGCTTTGCAAATATTTCATTGGTGTCCTCCAAACCTATTTGTTTTATATAACTCCAAATCAGAAATTTGTATATTTCACCTTCCACAGACATAATTAAAAGATTCAAGGAATCCGGAGGAATTTCAGTGCGTAAAGGACAAGGGTTGCAAGCCTAAGCTGAACAACCGTGTTCTCTGATCCCTAAGGCAGCACTGCATCAAGTATTGTCATTCATCTATACGTGATATCACTGCATGGACTCAGGACTACTTTGGCAAAACCACAATATGTAGTTACATCCACAAATGCCAGTGAAAACTGTACTGTGCCAAAAGAAAACCCTATATTAACAGTGTCCAGAAGCACACTCAACTTCTCTGGGCTCAGAGGCATCTAGGATGGACCATCACACAGTGGAAACGTGTACTGTGGTCAGATGAATCAGTTATTTTTTGGGAGAAATGGACACTGTGTGCTATAGACCAAAGAAGAAAAGGATAATCCAGACTGTTACCAGCAACAAGTCCAAAAGCCAGGGTCTGTCATGGTATGGGGTTGAGTCAGTGCCCTTGGCAAAGGTAACTTGCACTTCTGTCATTGCATTGCACTGCATTGTCATTACTGCTGAAAAATAGATAGAGATTTTGGAGCACAATATGCTGCCTCCTTTTTCAGGGATGCCCATGCATATTTCAACAAGGCAATGCAAAACCACATTCTGCACACATTACAAAGTCTTCGCTGCAGAGGAAGAGGATACAGGTGCTTGACTAGCCTGCCTGCAGTCTTGACCTGCCTCCAATAGAGAATGTGTGGTGCATTTTGTGCTTCAAGGACAACAAACTTTTGCCCACCTTAAGACTTGCTTGCTGGAAGAACGGTACAAAATTACACCCGAAACACATCATTGAGGTCTTCAGTCCATAAACATCTGTTAAGTGTTGTGAAAAGGAATGGAAACATTACAAAGTGGTAAAGGCCTGTTCCAACTTTTTTTGAAATGTGTTGCAAGACCCAAAATTGGAATATGTGAACAAACAAACAAACGAACGAACAAAAAAAAAACTATAAAAATCATGAGGAACACATTAAATAATGTTTGTTGTATGCAATGAAATACAAGTCAAAGCAAATTTAGAAATCACTACTTTCTTTTTTTTATTTGCGTTTTCCATACTGTCCCAACTTTTTCTGATTTGGGGTTGTATATAGGCCTAATTAAATTAATTCACTTAGCAATGCTTTGACATCTTCATTTTGTTGTCATTTTGTTGTCAACAAATGTCAACAATTAATTTTGATGATGAAACATCATATAATAGATTAATTAGACTAAATTAAGAAGAAGAAAAAATAAATGAAAGCGATATATATAGATGTTTAAGTGTAATATATAATCTTCACAATAAATTCATTAGTAGCATGAAACTGTTCACATGTGGCCACTGGTCACATTTAAGACAAAGTGAAGCATTTAATTTGTTAATATGCATCCTCATGTGTTTCATTTAATGCTCTAAATGAAAGTAATGGAAGTTCCCAGATTGGTGGGTAAGAGAGGTGTTTTTCAACTCGTTAACTGATTGGCTCACATCTGGTTTTATCCATACTTGCATCATTGAGTCTGTGATCGATCCCATGGTCTGTTAACAAATGCTGCGAATGTGCACTTATCCTGGCTATCTACACCGGGCTTGAAATAGCAGCTCATTCTCATCCTGGATCAGCAAACGTGCAACAGATTAAGCCAGGAAGACCTGATTAAACTAGGTCAAGCTGCACTTTTTCTGTTATCCTGGCTTTCTTGATTCCACTTTTGTGCAATACCCCTCTGGTTGTTCTTTGCTCTAGCTGCAAATAATAAATCTCCATACTAACTTAATTCATCTTAATTTAGTCTGAATCCCAGATTAATCCCTTATCTTACTTTTGTGCAATACCCCTCAGGAAAAAAAAGAGGATGTATGGTCACCCTACAATAATAAAATATATAATGTAAATGAGCATGCACAATATTAATTTTGTGCGCACTTCAAAATACTGTGATAGTTATGTGATAGTTATTGGCATGGTTATCACAATTAATATTGTGATAGTGATATATGATAGTTTTTTCAGATTTTTTTCTGTTGAACATAAGAAAATATTTTGAAGAAAGCTGGAAACCTGTAACCATTGACTTCCACAACATTTGTTCCCCTTCAGGGGAACTTCAACGTGTGTTTTCAGACTTTGGGAGATCGCTAAATGACCAATCACTCTGAAGAGTAAGAAAATGGGCCAATGAATGCCAAAGAGTTGGCAGAGCTCAGCTCCGCAGGTGTTGGTGATTAATCATTAGTAGAGTATAACCAGTGCACGTGGAGCGAGCGGTTACATTTTTTTCACTTCAGAGCCTCACTGAGACTGAAGAGAAATATCTGCTGAACAGACTTCTAGAAAGCAAGCCATTTCCTACCCGTGCATAGGACGACGTGACAGCGGCGGTTGAACTGAGTTTCTTTCCCATCTCCTGGGCGTTTCACTGGTGGCCAAAAGAGCAGTTTCCACTAAAAGAGCAGATCCCCTAAGAGAGTAACACGGTTGAGCAACACATCTTTTTAAAGCGAGGGCATGACTGTTGCGCAACTGAGGTCGCAGCACACTCTAGCCTTAGGGTGCATCACCCCTGCTGCTCCCCGCAAGTCGGTTAGCACACGGGCAAGCCTGAGGGTTACAGTGGGGACTTATCCATCGCCAGGTGGAGCACGATATCACGGTCAACCTTTGCCCACGAGGCACCACCACCTGGAGGAGTCCACCTAGACTCCCGTTCAAGGCGTGTAGGTTATCTGAGTCCTATGTGGCCAGAGCCTACACAGCTGTGGGTAAAGCTGCATCCACCTTGCACGCTATGGCCACCTATCAGCGAGCATGGCAGTGCAAAGTCCTCCCTTCAGGCTCTCCCTGTGTCCGCGGGTTTTTTACCAAGCTTATGGAGGGTGCCCTAGCACCTCTTTGGCTCGCGGGCATACGCATACTCAATTATCTCAACGTCTGGCTTATATTAGCATCATTCCGGGATTAACTGATTATGCACAGGGACATGGTACTCCGGCACCTCAACCAGTTGGTCAACCAGCCCTTGATCACTATGACGGAGCGCCTCACAGAAGAGCATCTCGACAGGAACACAGTGGTCCCACTGGAAATTTTTCAGAGACTCCTGGGGCATATGACATCCGCAGCCGCTTCATATAAGACCACTTCAGCGCTGGTTTCACGATCAAGTCCCCAGACGGGCATGCGGGCGTGCACCGGGTGACCATCAATCCACTGTGTCGCCACACCCTTAGTCCTTGGACAGATCTTGCCTTTCTACAGGCCGGGCTGCCCTTAGATCAAGTATGCAAGCATGTTGTCGTATCGACGGATGCCTCCAGCATGGGCTGGGGGGCCGTGTGCAAGACTGAACCCCTGCTGCATTGGCATATCAATTGCCTGGAGCTGTTGGCAGTGTTTCTCGCTCTTCACCAATTTGTATTGGTTTTGGAGCAGAAACACGTGCTGATTAGGATGGACAGCATGGCAATGGTGGCATATATCAACCATATGGGTGGTATACGCTCCCGTTGCATATCTCAGCTCACTCGCCGTCTGCTCCTCTGAAGTCACACGTGGTTGAAATAGTTCAACCGTGCAGCCGATGCACTCTCACAGCAGCCAGTGTCCCAAGAAGAATGGAGACTCCACCCCGGCGTGGTCCAGCTGATATGGGAGCGAATTGGGGAAGCCCAGGTCATCCTGTTTTCCAATTGCCAGTTGTTTTAATCCCTGAACGAGGCCCCCCTCAGCACAGATACACTGGCTCACAGTTGGCCCCCGGGCATGCACAAATATGCGCAAAAATTAGCCTACTCGCACAGACCCTGTGCAAGGTCAGGGAGGACGAGAAGCAGGTCTTCTTAGTTGCGCCTCTATGGCCGAACCGGACCTGAGTTTCCGAACTCACACTCCTCGCGACGGCCCCTCCCTGATGTATTCCCCCGAGGGAAGACCTTCTCTCTCAGGGACGGGGCACCCTCTGGCAAAGGTTCTGTCCATGAAGACAGTGCTGCTGGTGGCATTGGCATCGATCAAGACGGTCGGGCATCTGGAGGCATTTTCGGTCAGCGAAGTGTGCCTGGAATTCAGACTGGCCTACTCTCATGTTATCCTGAGACCCCGGCCTGGCTATGTGCCCAAGGTTCCTACCACCCTATTTAGAGACCAGGTGGTGAACCTGCAAGCGCTTCCCATGGAGGAGGCAGACCCCCGCCTTTATGTGGAACGTACACAGAATTTAAGATCTTCTGAGCAGCTCTTTTTCTATTACGTTGGTCGGTAGAAGGGAAGTGCTGTATCAAAACAGAGGTTGGCCCATTGGATAGTTGATGAAAGTGCCAGGTTGAGCCGTGTCCTCCGGGGTTAGAGAGCACACTCACCAACAAGTGTTGCCTCCTCTTGGGCGTAAGCACGTGGCACCTCTCTCATAGATATCTGTAGAGCTGTGGGCTGGGCGACACCTTACACATTCGCAAGGTTTTATAATCTTCAAGTGGAGCTGGTTTTTGGTTTCAAGATACGAGCGCTTATTCTGCTCTGCTAAAGCGAGTTCACCATTTGCCGTAGAAAGTTCCTCCGAGGCCCCCAGCACCCGTCTCAGCAGAGGAGCCAGGTGCCTGGCCCAGTATGCTGGGTTTCGATGCCAGCTATGCGCAATCCCCGTTGGTGATTCTGTATGCGTCTATCAGCCATGGAGTGTTCCCCCTTCTCAGGCAGACCAGTGTCTTCCCTACCCATTAACCAGCTTATCATTTGTAGCACTACCCCTGGATAGGGCTAGCCTATATGTCCATATTGCCATCAGGTCTCCCCATTTTGGGTAGCAGGTGGCCTCCGTAGCATCCCCCCCC
>CAIGQV010016469.1:26475-38561 GCA_903798115.1 Danio jaintianensis
ATTGCGAATCTACGCGACGAAGCTCCAAACACACAGCGAGGCAAGCTTCAAACACACACAGCGAGGCTACCGCAACAACAATGACGTCAACAATGACGTCACTCGAGCATGCGCATATGGATGGGCTCTGGATTGGAGTTGTGCCAAAACTAACAGTGGCAGTCACTGGCATGGAGGAACTTTTACAAACAAAAATATAAAACAGCAAACAATGAATGCTATTATTGAATGCTATTATTTGTATATGTAATGCATTTTTTTATCTTTTTGATGAATATTTTTCTCTTTTTATATATTTCTATTATATATGCTTCTGTGTTTAATTTTATTTTGTAAAGTGCTTTGAGATGCAACTTTTAAAGATGCTACAGAAAAAAAGTTATTTATTCTCTTTAATCTCTGAACCATTTAATGAAGAGTCTTAGTTTATAAATATCTAAAGACATCTAATTTTGCCATTTAATTTTGTTTTAAGTCAGACAAACTGTAATCTGGAAATACTGAGGTAAATGCTTTTCCACTCAACAATGACTACAAAAAGGTAGTTACATATTAGGGCTTTTTATACTTGAAAATGTTAACCCTGGGTGATACTAAACCCTAGATAAATGGAAACCTGAGTTATTTGTAATCACGTTTCACACATTTCATACTTTACATGGAGTTGATGAATAATCCAGAGTATTCATTAACAGACGATTCACACTGTACTTTCCTACACCCCTCTTTGACATTCGTATTTGCATATTTGTGGTGTCACTGTTGCTGATTAAATGAACAGCAGAAAATCTTAGTGTTAATTCACACAGAATGCACAATTTAAAAAAGTGCAGCATAAAGCAAAATTGTATCCAAACACGGCCTCTAATGATAAAACACTAAAAGAGTCCTCCTCATGTTGTTAGTTATATAAAATGGTGCCGATTAGGTCTTTAGCTAAGCCTCACAAGACACAAATTTCAAGAAAACAAAGATGTACAAATACAAAGTGCAAATGAATGAAAACAAGGAGCAACAAGGAGTCATCTTACCATCTTCTGACTCCTTAACACTGCAAGTATCATAACCAGCAGGGTTTCATAACCTCGGCTAAAATGCTATTTTCATGTTACAGGTTTGAAATGTGTACCTGGGTTTAAGAGCAGTGTGAGGAGCCCTAACGTGTTACCAAATGTGAAGCCCCTTTCAGTAGATTGGCAGAAGAAGAAACATAAAAATTAGCAGGGATGTGATTTCATTCATATCTGTACAAATGTATGTGTTTTGAATCAGATTGTAATTGCCAAATGTTTTTATAGGTATTACTGAATAAATTTTTTTTAATTAAAATTGCTCTCTTTCTAATATACTCCAGTATGACTAACAGTTAAAGGAATCAGTGTATTTTAAGTTAAAACTTAAAGTTAAACCTCTGGAGTCTGAGGTGTTTTTGTGCCCTGGTTAAGTTTCGACATGCTCTGATATTTGTACATTTTGCAGGTTCTTGAAAACATATAAAAGTCTCGTGGCACTCTCATTATTATCTAAACTGCTAAACTGGTACAATAATATGAAAACACATACAACGTATATATATATTCAAGACCTTAATAAAAGGGACCTGGTGGCCTCATGTATTTGCTACAAAACGATCTGAAAATAATCCTGATTACTCATTCACATAAAACAATATATTGGAAAGGCTGTATGTGAAGGAGAGTCAGCAGTCATGGATATTGATGTGATTCTCAACTGACTGAATAAAAGTCCCCTAATGTACGCTCAGTGGGAATGTGACTGTCAGACAGGTGACAAAGACACTAAGATAGTGGGTTTGTGTTTGTTTTTGTTAATTTACAACATAGTCCACAATATAATCGAAATATGAAATCAGCTCATTTTCTATTGCTCTTTATACCTTATCTTAAGATTCCCTTCTGAGGTAAAATTTGGCTTATTCCTTACAGCAGACTTTACAGTTTCATGTTATGTCATATGAACAATGTCTTTGCTCTGTACAATTAAAAAAAAGATCATTTTTAGCCCTTGTTGAGTATTTAAGTGTGTTTGCTGATCTCATAGGTTGATCAGTAGATCTGTGATTGTCAAACTGTGTGATGTGGACTGTTTGTGTGTGTTTGTAGATTGTCTGGCTGTATGGTGACAGAGGAAGGCTGTAGTTTTCTGTCTTTAGCTCTGAGTTCAAACCCCTCACACCTGAGAGAGCTGGATCTGAGCTACAATCATCCAGGAGATTCAGGAGTCAAGCTGCTCTCTGAAAAACTACAGGATCCAAACTACACACTGGACAAACTCAAGTATGTGGAGCATCACTGCCCTTGTCTTTTTACACTTAAAAACAAACAACAAATGTCATTTTCTGATATTCAGTTTTCTGTGAGGGTTATGGGGTTAGGACGTACAGAACATACAGTCTATAAAGAGCCCAACATTTGACGTGAGAAAGGGACTCGATTAGCCGCACTCTTCTGCCGGTTGTTTTGATTATTTATTTTGTTTTGGATCATGACCTCAGTTCACTACCATGCATACACTTCTCACCACTGACTTTCACTTATACTGACTTTGGTTGCTTTAAATATCCTTTGTTAATTATTTCTTTTGTTAATAAATAATTTCTCGTTACGATTTACCTGGTCTGCATTGTCTTTCTTGTGTTACAATTTTGAGCCGGTTGTAAAAATATTAAAGAGGAAACATAAGCTTGACAACATCAGATCCTCTCAGTGTAGCAACATTGAATGCCCTTAACTCTTTCCTGACAGCGATTTTACAAATGTTACCAGCCACTGCCAGCATTCTTGATGATTTTCACCTAAATTTGACAACCCCCAGAATATTTTTGGCTAGGAATATATGACCATATTATATATCACAATAAAGAACCAGCCTCTGCTTTCAACCAAAGAAAATGCATTTTATTCTGTATTCATGTGTTCATGTTTTTTACCCATTTAAATGCAGGTTTCATAAAAATGTAGCATTTCTTACAAAAACCAGAGAAAAATGGATCACACACAGACACACACACACTGGTATCAGCTTCATGAATAAACAAACTATTGATGTGAAAATAAAGTAATGCTGTTTGTATTAGAGCTACACAATTAATCACATTTCTCATCACTATTATGATTATGTAAATATTTAAATCACTGATTACAGCAAGTCACATATCACAAATCACCTACTTTGAGCTCAAACTTATTCAATTATTAGTCTGTTTAGAGATAATGAAGACGCATTTCACAGAAAATGAAAGTATACATCATATTTAAAGTAATATAACATTAATGTAATATTAAATAACATTTAAAAAAGCAATAAATACACTTAATATGATTTTATTGATCAAGTTTTCATCCAATTCTGTTTTATTTTTGTAGTGCGCTTTTGTCAATTCATCATTTGAATGAATCCTTCAATCTTTATATCTGTCTTTTTATGTGTATATATATATTCTGTTTTCTATTTCCACATCTGATCTAAAACATCTGTGTCTCATTCAAAAGCTGATTTTACAGCTACAAACACACTAATGTTGTTTTAATGCAGTTATTAATGCATTCATATAATCTATTCTTTATCAGCCAATCAGAATCCAGCATTCAGCAGACAGACACTGTAAAGTGTATTATTGTAATGAATCTGCATAATGAGTGATGTTTGATCAGAATCATTCTGACTGAAGGCCTGCTGAAAATAAAGTGTGTTTAGTGTTTGTTTACTGACTGAAAGTGAATCTGTGTGTGTTTACAGTCTGGATCATGGAGGAGAGAAGAGGATTACAGCAGGACCACACAAATGTATGTCTACACACACACACGCACACGAACACACACTCTTTCTTTCTCTCTTTTTCTCTCTCTCTCTCACACACACACACACACAAACACACTGTCTCTTACACACATGCACAGTAGGCATGGGCCGGTATAAGATTCTGACGGTATGGCAACCTTGGATAAAATTTCACGGTTTGACGGTATTGTGATCACTGCTCTAAAATATGTTCTTTTTAAATGTCTGGGTAAAAAACAAAAATCATCCGATTTACCGAGCACCACTGCAACACAGAGGAACCACCTTCCCATGGTCAGACATCCAGATGGATCCGGAACCTTTTCCTTGGCCCACAAGGAGCAACAATAATTTTTTCTCTTCTCTCTCAAAATTTATATGCCATTCCACCAAGCGGGTAGAGTGTCTCCCAGCACCGATGACACAGCCCAGACCACGGCATATCTTCTGATGATGGAGAGTCAACTTAGACTGAGGCACCCACTCCATGACCAACATCACGCAGGAAGGGCAAAGACTCCTGGGAGTGCACGCTTAACTGCGTACCAGCCAACCTTTAAGAACACGGGAGAACACGGAGAAACCGCACCAACGCTGATAGAAATGAAACCACAACCAGTAGACCCAAGAACGGAGGTCGAGGGACACTAACCTCCCACCCAACCAGTATGTTAAATTAAATCCCAAACCAACCAGGTTTTCTCCGAACCTCATTGTTTGGGAAGGGGGGAAATCCGTAAAATACACTCCGCAGGTGAAATTTCATTGTTACCCCTAAAATGGTCTGGGTTCGTTCTACGTGAGTTTATGACACCTGGTGCCACAAAGTCTGGTGCCAAAGTTCGCTGTCCGTCACACCATGTTTTTACCAAGATGCTTAATCAGCCCTTGGGACACATTCCTTGTTATTCCTTGTTGTTCAATCTATGTTGCAGATGGTGAAAGGGATGTGCGCAACCCAAACACATTCCAAACCCCCTCCAAAGAAAATAACTATTAGAACTCAAAACTCACTCCAAATGGAATATAATGTGTTTGTTTGCAATCTATATGCTCTGCCCTATAGCAAAAGTAGTTAAAATATTATATGCATGTACCAATAGATCCCTTTTGGGTGTTATATAGTATAGAAATGCGTAGATGCTATTTAATGTGTGTTTAGAGTGTCGTGTTTAGTACCGTTATGTTTGTCCTGCTATTTTACAACACGATGCAGAGTGCATGATCATAACTTAACGGCTTACATTCTTTAATGCTCTGAGTTAATGTTCTTTCGTCTCTTCAGGGTGGATCCTTATTATGCATATGAGTGGCTCCTGAGACAAAGAAAATCTCCCGTTCAAACTTTGCCCTGAAATCATTGGTCAGTCAGTAGAGAATGGGTGTGACTTGACCCATAGTTAAAACCCATCTACTTCCCAAAATCTGGGCAGAAGGTCTCCGCAGAAGTGTCCCTGACACAAAAAGGGGCAGACCGCGTTTCTGTAGCCACATGACTTGCCTGAGTCCATGTTTATTTTCTGGAAAATTAAACTCCGTTTAAAGTTTGTGTCTCGCGTATACTCCGATCTGCGTAGCACACTCCACGCAAACGAGAAAGGAGTTCTTAAAAGACTTCATCTTCCAAGCATTAGAGAAAGATCACAGGAAGAGAGAGACAGACCCACTAAATACAGGTATTTAGTCGTGCATTTATGCTGTGCCCCTTTATCAAAAAGGTGTTTTTATAGTCTTGGTGGTTTTTAATAGTTGTGTGGAACTGAGTTAGATTTGCCATTCTTTTATCTAAATTCATTATTTTCCTTACTTTTTCTATGTTTTTGTTGTTATGTTTTGTACGTTTTTTCGTTATATGTTAGACTAGTCAATAAATCACTTTACAACCACATTGGATTGTCTTTGTTTTCGTCACAGAAAAGGTCACTTTAACGGTAAAGACCCTTGCTAACTGCGTATTAAAGTTTTCCAGGCATGTCCCACCGGGAGGAGGACACGCTGGAGGGACTATAGCCCCTTTTACACAGTGATACCGGTAAATATCCAGAAAATTTCCGGAATGACTTCACCGGTAAATTCAAAAAAGCGCTGTTCACACAGGCAAGAATGTTCCGGAATTTTTCCAGAAAAGACCATTCACACATCCATTCCAAAATACTGGTAAATTCTGACATCATCGACCAGAAATGGTCTCTAAACGGCTGCGCCAAGTGATGGTTTCACTTTTATTTAAAGCTTTAGCATTCATGCAGCTGCTTTGTCCCAGAGACATCCAAAGGCAGAAACGCAAACCACAGCTAAATGTTTACACACTTGACTACATTACAAATTCTGTGGATGGATAAATATTGTGAACAACTTATATGAAAACATGGAGGAACACTTTCACATGTCGAGATGTTCATAATATGTGTGTGTGCTGGTGCTCACCGGCTCCGTGCACACGCGTCAAGCAACTGAAGCAGAGCTTGAAATTAAACAAACAGCAGTTTATCATAAGCATTTTATAGATAATTTTTTACACAGTTGGCATTAAGGAGGAACATAGAACCGTTATCTGACTAACATCTAGCAGCTAAATTCTAGACGTGAACGCACTCTTTCCAGCAATCTTCCTTCTGCGTTCACACAGCGCAGCTTTCCGGCAAATTACCAGTAATGTTACAACTTCTCTTTCCGGAATGAATTTACCGGTATTTTCAAAAAGGGCCCGGTAATTTTCCGGAAAGGTCTGTATGTGTAAAAAAGGCTTATGTCTCTCGGCTGGCTTGGGAACGCCTCGGGATCCCTCCGGAGGAGCTGGAGGAAGTGTCTGGGGAGAGGGAAGTCTGGCGTTCTCTCCTAGACTGCTGCCCCCATGACCCGGCCCTTGAAAAGCGGATGAGAATGAATGAATGAATGAATGAATGAATACCATAGGAATGGTGTCGCAGAAAATGTTGGCGGTTTTAAAACCTTGCCTTTTCCAAACCGCAGTACACCTTGAAAACGGTTATCATCCCATATCTAATGCACGCACACACACAGATGCTCCCTCTCTCTTTCTCTCTCTCTCTTTCTCTTATACACAGAGACACACACACACACACACACACACACACACACACACAGCTGTATTGAATGTTGTTGTGTAATAAATGTCTCTTCTTGTGTTCAGATGCCTGTTTTCTCACATTGGATCCAAACACAGCAAACATAGAACTCATTCTGTCTGAGGAGAACAGAGAGGTGAAGTGTGTGTGGACGAATCAGTCCTATCCTGATCATCCAGACAGATTTGATTATGCGTCTCAGGTGTTGTGCAGAGAGAGTGTGTGTGGACACTGTTACTGGGAGACTGACTGGAGTGGAGATGTGTGTATTTCAGTGTCATATAAGAGCATCAGCAGGAAGGGAGCAGGTAAAGAATGTTGGTTTGGATTTAATGCTCAGTCCTGGAGTTTGTTCTGCTCTTCCTCCAGTTTCTCATTCAGACACAATAACACAGAGACTTGTCTCCCAGTAAAGCCGCTCAGCAGTAGAATAGGAGTGTATGTGGATCACAGTGCAGGAACTCTGATCTTCTACAACATCTATGGAGACACAATGAGCCTCATCCACTCAGTCCAGACCACATTCACTGAGCCGCTCTATCCTGGGTTTAGTGTTGATTCTGGAGTATCAATGAAACTGTGCTGAAGACTGAGAGACTGAGGAGAGATTTACCCATAATTCAGGATCAGTCAGTAGCAGTGAGATGATCTGGAGTCTCTTCTGTGTGTGTGTGTGTGTGTGTGTGTGTGTGTGTGTGTGTGTGTGTGTGTGTGTGCGTGTGTGCCTGTTAAAAACTAGTTTGTTATCTGTTGTTTTTAAAAAATTAATATTGACTCTTTTTTTATTTGTTTTTTTATATTGTTTTGCTTTTTTGTACAGCACTTTAGTTCTACATGTGGTGTTGAAAGTGCTTTATAAATGAATTTAGTTGAGAATAAACTTTACCATAAGCCTATATGCACAAAAACACAGGTTATTGTTGTCATGTGTGAGTCTGAGCAATCATGAAAGGTGTTTGTCATCATCAGAGCTCCTGCATCCACTCTGGGGAAATGTTGACTCACACAGATTTACAGACAACAAATAAATTAGGGTTTTCCTTATTGGAAATAATGTCTAAATGCCACAGAGGGAGAAGACTCTGGGTTTACCAATCTCTAAAAAGTGACAGAGATAGTTTATTTACTCAGAGTCATGCAGGCAATGGTCAAAACAGGAACAAACAGTATCATGAGGAGAATCCACAAGCGGCAAACAGTATAAACAAGAAACAAGGCAAGGATCCAGTAACAAGGCAAGGCTAGACAATAAAATACTTTGAAATGTTACAGCAAACAATCAGCAACAGGACTCAGCAATGTGTGTCTGTGTAAGAGGTGAATATATAGTCCATGTAATCAGTCTATGATTTGTTTCCAGCTGTGTGTGTGCAATCAGGGAGAGAACTGGAACTGGTGTGTGAGGTGCATGATGAAATTTTCAGTCCAGTTCCATGACAGGTTTGTAGTTCTCCAGTGATCTGCAACAACTAGATCACTGGTGAATGTGACAGAGCACCCCCCACTAGGAGCTCCCAAATAAAAACCAGGAGGGAGGTGGAGCGGAGGCAGAACAGGCGGAGGGACGAAGGGCCAGGTCCTTGCAGCGCAGGTGAGCCAGGAGCGGGGAGCTCTGGAGGGCCTGAAGCGTGGAGCTGCAAGGGACTGGAGAGTGGAGTTGCGTAGTGTTCAGGAAGCACTGGTGGTTCAGACAACCTCAGTGGGTCAGGAGGTTCTGGTTCAGGAGGTACTGGCGGTTCAGACAACCCCAGTGGGTCAGGAGGCTGAGGTTCAGGAAGCACTGGCGGTTCAGACAAACCCAGTGGGTCAGGACGCTTAGTAGACAGTGGAGGCACGAGAGTCTGGGGGCACTGGAGGGTCACACGGCTCTGGCGGCACTGGATAGTCACACATCTCTGGCAGCCATTTTTTGGGACTCAGGTGGTGGCTCTGGCCATTCGTGGAATTCAGCAGGATCTGGTATCCACCATTTATGGAATTCGGTAGTATCTGGTGCCCGCCATTTGGGGAATTCAGGAGGATCTGGAGCCCACCATTTAGAAATATTCAGAGGGATCTGGCGCCCGCCTTTCGGGGTATGCAGAGGGATCTGGTGCCTGCCATTCGGGGAATTCAGGAGGATCTGGACCCCACTATTCAGAAATATTCAGAGGGATCTGGCGCACGCCTTTCGGGGGATGCAGAGGGATCTGTCGCCCGCCATTCAGGGAATTCAGGAGGATCTGGTGCCCACCATTCAGGGGATTCGGGAGGATCTGGCACCTGCCATTCAGGGGATTTAGAGGAATCTGGCACCCACCATTTGGGGTACTCAGAGGAATATGGTGGTGGCAAAGGCTCTGGCAGTTGTGGCGGTGGCGAAGGCTCTGGCAGCGATGACGTGCTGGCGGCCATCTTGTGAGTGGCAAACCCCACAGCCAGCGGTTCTGGCTGTTGGAAAAGAAAATACATTTACGGGTTTCCTCCTCGAATGGTGAAGGGAGACTCACTGACCTCCAGGGTTACATCCAGTGCTTCTTGCACCAAACCAAAATTTATGAGAGGTGTTTTAAATGGTTTATTTAGTCCATGATATAAAAAGTTTATGAGGATTCAGTCTGGGAGGTTTGATTCATTAGAAATGTCCAAAAACTTACAGATGTGGTCTTTGAGAGTGTTTGCTCCTTGGCTGAGCTGACAGAGCTGTTCTGCTAGACCTATGTATTCTTATGTAACATTAGGAGTCGGGTGACAGAGGTGAAGGACCAAATGGAGTTTATTTACTCAGAGTCATGCAGGCAATGGTCAAAACAGGAACAAGCAGTATCATGAGGAGAATCCACAAGCAGCAAAGAGGTCGCTGCAGGCGGCAAACAGTATAAACAAGAAACAAGGCAAGGATCCAGAAACAAGGCAAGGCTAGACAATAAAATACTTTGAAATGTTACAGCAAACAATCAGCAACAGGACTCAGCAATGTGTGTCTGTGTAAGAGGTGAATATATAGTCCATGTAATCAGTCTATGATTTGTTTCCAGCTGTGTGTGTGCAATCAGGGAGAGAACTGCAACTGGTGTGTGAGGTGCATGATGGAAGTTTAAGTCCAGTTCCATGACAGGTTTGTAGTTCTCCAGCGATCTGCAACTACTAGATCACTGGTGAATGTGACAGCAGGACAAAGGGATTTTAGGAAAAGAAGACTAAAAACTATCAGAAAAACAATGATTTTTAAGAATTAATTAGTAAGATTTTGTAAGATTTGAGATATAACAGATACTTTGATGTCTTTGACAATACAAGCATGGGCTGGCTCCACACCCCACCAGGTGGGAATGCGGGAAAATTCACTCCTCTCCTTTCCTTCATTTACATTTGAAGCATCTCCCGCACTCCCTTCTGTTCACTCACCCTTCTCTTTATCCAACTCACACAGAATGGTCATCTCAAAATATGGAGGTTCTATATCAATCCAAGTGACTTTATCTGTCATGTTTGATATCATTTGAAATGTCTCAGTGCGACTGGTACAATGGTCTCATTCCTTCAGAAATAGACATAATCGAAATAATAGATATATAACTTCAGGTATCTTTTGACCCACTGCTAAGGGAGTGCCTTTACCTTGGGGGCTTCTATTCAAATTACCATTTGTTCCCTATAGGCAGTAACTCTTCAGATCTAACATGCCACTAAATGCAAATGCCTTTTGTTGTTCCACACATACCCCTCCTTGAAGGAGATTCTTGGTTTGACTATTTAAGGGAAAGTGTCAAGAAGTTCGGGGCGATTCTGTAACCAGATTAGCCCATAGTGTGGAGCTCTCATGCTCCATACTATGTATATTTTGAAGTCAGGTATGCATCTTTTGATCTTGGATTTCTTTGAAAATTTGATGTTTTGTATTGATCATTTATGAATTTACTAAATGAATTGGCATAATACACGTTTACTTGACTAATACATTGTTATGTTTTGAATTATTCAAACAGATTTCGTGTTATTGTCTCTAGTGGATTACGTTAAGTCCATAACACCACAAGCCCCTGTACAGGTTAGTAACGGACTAAAACACGATAGACGGAGCAGCGTGGCACGCTATACGATGTTCTTAGAGCTCCGACTTACACATTGGCATTAATTCAAGTATACTTAGACTGTAAAAGGCCAATAATGGGTTTTCTATTTAGAACAAAGTATTGTTGAGACCAATCTAAATGTGGGTAGGCCTTCATCTCTAAGCATATAATACTATTTAAATCATATCGGTAGTTACTTAAAGTTACTAATAGTTTAAGTAAATTGCTCTGCTAGATTCTATAGTAATGATCATGGTATGATTAAATAGTTTTGTTTTGATTTAGTAGATAGCAGATCTATGGGGACCACACAAAAAATATTCTAATTTGAGTAAGTAGGGTTCTGCCTTTTTAGAATAGTGGTTAATCGCCTCTGTTTAGTGACCAAGACTGACGTGCTTGTGTTTAAGAGATTGTATACTCGGCCGGTACAAGACTCAGGATGTTATAGGAATCCGAATGAACGAGAATAATATACAATAACCAATCGATGAGAATATTCAATCATAATCTAAAGTAATATTAAAAGAAACAAAATAATCTAATCAATGTTTTATCATTGGAGTCAGATAAAACGAGGATAAATATATTTATATTCTAAACCACCTCATACTAAAATTGGAGTCAGATATGGGTTAGATTTAAAGTAAATCAACATTGTGCACTGGAAAGACCGAACAGGCAGTGAACCTTCATCCACCAGTAGACACAGTCGTTGGACTAACTGGCCTGACCTTACAATTTGTGTTTAATTTTTATGTAAAACACATCACACCAAAAGACACAAACACTGAGCACTAGAGTTCTTGTAAGATCTAGAGCTGTTCAATTAAGAGTTAAAACTTGCCTCTTAATCCTCCAAACCACTCCAAAGATGAAACTGCATCTTTTTTGGAGGAGTCTGGACCTCTTTTTTAACCCAAACTCTATTTTACCCATTCAAAATATAGATGCCATGCGTCACACCATATGATGCCCATTTTACAGACAAGATGTATTTGGCCAGAACTTGCTTTAAAATCACTTTCTGTGTCCACTAAAAATGCCTAATTCTGTTACTTGAGCTGTGAATCTATCAATGATTTATACTTTGCTGAAATATATTGTCATATTATTAAGGTCACACTGTCTGTCATCAGAA
>CAIGQV010016476.1:6252-45198 GCA_903798115.1 Danio jaintianensis
GTGTGTGTGTGTGTGTGTGTGTGTGTGTGTGTGTGTGTGTGTGCGTTCAGATGCTTTGTGATAAGCAGCTGTGCAACTGCATTGAGTAGATAATATGGTATGATAGTGTCAGATAGTGAGATGGTCCTTTTTTCACATCTAAATACAAGCCCTTAATTTACTGCAAACAAGTAAATCAACAACAAAATGCTCGAAAAGCATTTTGTTAATATTATTCTGTTATATGTTATTATATATAATATGTTGATACGTATAAATATATTATTCTATCATCCAGCAGAAAGAAGAAGAGAAGATTAACCATCTTGAACTTTACAACGCCACCTTTTATTCACAAAACTCTTTAAGTACATATGCACGTTTTTTTGTGTGTTGAGTTTGTTTTTAATGTGCTGTTATTTTAGAATTGCTTATATTTAGTATTCTATTTTGTCTAACAGCGTTCCAGGACCAAATGTTTTAAGGATATCTTACATTTCACATATCCACATAATCGCATAACCTCTAGTGTTGTATTAAAATGCTGTAAATGAATGCTAAGGAAATTTATGAAAAAAATGTTTTTTTTTCTTTAAAAAAAACAAACTATAATTGTATATATGAATTTAAAATTATTCTATGAAATGCAACACTAATTATTAATTTTATATTTTCTCACTGTAGATGATTTAAGCTGTCTGTTAATGTGGAAAAATGATCCTGCATTTTTTTTATTCTATTGTCTTACCTTTTAAAGTGTAAGTTTCTTATTTATTTATAAAAAATCCTAGAAATAGTCAAAATGAAAAGCTAGACACCTTTCATATTTTCACTGTGGCTGAAGCAGACAATGCTAACTCTCCTCTTGTTTATTTCAATTTTAGGCAGCTCAGAATCTACAGATGTTCAGAATTATCTGAAGATTGTTCAGGCTGGAGAAACTGTTAACTTCACTTGTATTTTATCAAATGATATAAGAAAAAGTGTGGTTTGGGTCAAACAAAGTGTTGGAAAGAAACCTCTTCCACTCGTTTCATCATTTCAAACTGTAGATTACAGATTTGAAAATGACTTTGACAAACAAAATCGCTTTTTTGTAACAAAAGATGACGTCAGTTTTAATCTGAGCATCACAAACACAGAAGTATCAGACTCTGCAACTTATTATTGTATAACATATGCATATCAATTCGCATTTGGGAACAGCACTGACCTCATTGTGAAAGGTAAGCAGATTATTAACTTACTCTTCTAAATTGCATTAATTAGCAATATACTGTCATTGTTTATTTCTTTTCTTTTCAGCTGGTGAAGTGAAGATCGAGTCCGAGCATCAGAGATCATCGGATTTGTGATCTTTCTGAGGTGTAAACTGTAAGTAGTATTTTTACTCTTGTACTTCTTACATTTGTTTATTGATTTTTTTTCAGGTCATTTTTGTAACAATACTTTGATGCATAAGAGTGTTACATTCAGCTTCTCTAACGTTGTTGTTGATTTTTTATTTTTTTTTGGTCAGAACATACTTAATAAATTTCCTGCTCTGCTTGTACATTTTGTTTAGCTGTACATTGAATAGCAAATGTTATTAATTTACTATGAGCATTTTACATTCTAGATGTGATTTGATCTATCTTTAATTAATCCTGTAAGTAAGTTTGATGCAGACGGGAATGTCTGAGCTAAGGCTAAATCCAACCGCCAAAAAAGTTTGACCACCATTTTATGTGACACACCCAGGATAATAATGATAATTTAGGAGTTTTTTGTGATTAAGTGACTTTTGGCTAACATTATCTTTTTTACTTAATTTTGCTAAAATGCTTTTATCTGTTATTGTATTTCAGATGGATGAAAATGTGAAAACCAAACTAAAAGGATGGAATCTTTAAGAGTTAATCCCCACATTTGAAGGTATGCAGTAATATTTTACTTGGTTCATTGTAATCATTATGGCTGCCCTTGTCTAAAGATTTGTCTGGTTGACTTGTGACGTTCATTTGAAGCATTAGTTGAATAATTACACATTTATTAATAAACCATATACCCATAATAAACCAATAATAATTTGTCTTTAATTGCCCACATTGCCTATTTTATAAGGCAAACATACACAGTTTTGGAGTTCCATGCTCAAGTTCATAGAGACTGAGACCGCAGAAAGCACATCCTTTAACTTTCATTATTTACAAAAGTGCAGTGTTTTGTTGTTATTGTGAGTGCACACAGAGAAATGTAATGTAGTGTAAAGTTGCTACTATATTTCAGATGATAAGCCATAGCTTATTTGAGGTCGATGAAAGCATTTGGATATCCTGCCTGATGTAGCTACTACTGCATAGATCAGCTGTTAACAATCTGCGTGACTTCGCCAATGTGGATTTTTTTTTTTTCTGCAGCTAATAAAATTTAGGTCGACTAATGGTTAGTCAGTTATTAGGGGGCAGCCCTAGTAATCATTATCCACTTCAACACTTTAAACTGAGAGATTAAAAACAAATGCCAATTTGCCTTTGACTGGTTAATTTTTAAAATCTGCTGTTCATGCAACCAGTGGCTTTCTCTTGTTTTATTTTTAACACAGGAGCGAACTCTCTTCTTTAGGTCAATTTGATTATAATTCAGAGGATAACGATTCAACGAAAAGTTTCTTGATGCATTTAATGCATAATGCTTTACCTACTATTTTATTAATAATGAAAATGTTATTTTTATGTTTGTTATTAGGGCAGCTCGGTGGCGCTGTGGGTAGAGTTGTCGCCTCACAGCAAGAAGGTCGCTGCTTCGAGCCTCGGCTGGGTCAGTTGGCATTTGAGTGGAGTTTGCATGTTCTCCTCGTGTTCGTGTGGGTTTCCTGTGGGTGCTCCGGTTTCCCCCACAGTCCAAAGACATGCGGTGTAGATGAAATGGGTAAGCTAAATTGTCCGCAGTGTGTGTGTGCGTGTGTGAATGAGGGTGTATGGGTGTTTCCCGGTGATGGGTTGCAGCTGGAAGGGCATCTGCTGCATAAAACACATGCTGGATAAGTTGGCGGTTCATTCAGCTGTGGTGATCGAATGAATGTTTGTTATTATAAAATACAAATTAAAACTTTAATTTTGCATCTGTTTAACAGAAATATTTTTAAAAATCATGTAAATATAATTTATTTATTGACAAATAAATGTCAGTAAGTAGGGAGTGATTTGTTCACAACTATGGTTTATATTTTGTAAATTTTTAGTGGTAAGATGCCTCTCACAGCAGCACACATAGAAGGAAATGCTTTTTTTTCTTAGTTGTTACCTGACAAAGCATCATTCAAACTAAAATGCAAATATGGCTTTGTGCACTTAAAGAATCATAAGACACTGTTGTAATTATTAAGTCTGTTGCACTGCATGTTTTTTTTAAAGCGAAGTGATCAAATGTTTTCAGTCTTTAAATCCTTGGCTCAAAGTCAAGTCACTTTCATTTCTATAGCATTTTATACGATACAGATTGTCAAAGCAGCTTTATATTGATAGTGAATGCAACAAACTCTATATGGCCTGTAAGTTTAAAATGAATTGAGAAAGCACTGGGTACCAGTTATGCATTTTCATTAAAGGAGAAGTCCACTTCCAACAAAAAGATTCACACATAATGTACTCACCCCCTTGTCACCCAAGATGTTCATGTCTTTCTTTTTCAGTTGTAAAGAAATTGTTTGTTTTGGGGTTTTTTTAGGAAAACATTTCAGCATTTTTCTCCATCTCCATGGAGATGGTGCCTCAATTTTTAACTTCCAAAAAACAATTTGAATGTGGCTTCAAATGATCCCAAATGTGGTTGCAAACGATCCCAGCTGAGGAAGAAGGGTCTTATCTATTTTTATTAAGAAAATACAATTGAAATACTTAATAATTTCAAATGCTCATCTTGCCTTACTCTCCCTGAACTGTGTAAAATACAGTCAGAGTGTTCAACATACCCTAACTGTCTTTAGCTAGAATACACACAGTCCAGACAAGGCAGAGCAAGACAAGATGAGCGTTTGACATTGAAAAATATTTAAATTGTATTTTTTTATGAAAACAAACAAAAAAAAAAGATTAGACCCTTGCGCTAGATAAGACCCTTCTTTCTCGTCTGGGATCGTTTACAACCACATTTGTGATCGTTTGAAGCGGAATTTAAACTGCATTTTGGAAGTTGAAACTCGGGGCAGCATATCAGTCCATTATATGAATAAGAAAAATGCTGCAATGCTTTCCTCAGAAAACAATTTCTTTATGAATAAAGAGAGAAAGACATGAACATCTTGGGGGATGGGGGGGGAGTTCATAAGCCAACCCTGTTGTTGCATTGAGTCATCTGCACCTGGGCCAAAAAGTTGCAGCACAGTGCCATGGTCAGTGGTTAACTAATGCCAATGACTGACTGGCTGATAGCTTGGTGTGTTATGGTCTTAATTGCTTCTAAAGGTATTTTAGGTGTTCTAAAGGTAACTCTAAAGATATTTAACTTTTACACTTTTGAGTTCTTAATGAATTTTATTTATTTTTTCAGATTGGGATCAATATGGCTGAGTACCTTCGTTCAAAAGAGTCCATTGAATTTCCTTATGTGCTCATGCTTGGAGACCACCACTGCTTTCAAGCCTTTGCTATAATAAATTGCAAAGTACGTTACTTGCTGCAGTGGACGTTTGCTTTAAAGCATTCTACATCTTTGGTGTGAACTACCCCAAGCAGTGTTCCCTGGTGTGGCAATTTCTACAGACTGTGGTGTATGGACTTACTGGGGAGAAGACACTGGCAGTAAGACTTCTGCAAGCATTAATTTTTGCTGACAAACAGTAATTATTAATACTGTGACCTCACCGCTATCTTGGATTCTGTGTACTTCAACTTGTACACCTTTACTTCTAAATACAGTTAAAGAATTATTAGCCCCCCTGTTTATTTTTCCCCCCAATTTCTGTTTAACGGAGAGAAGATTTTTTTTCAACACATTTCTAAACATAATAGTTTTAATAACTCATTTCTAATAACTGATTTCTTTTATCTTTGCCATGATGACAGCACATAATATTTTACTAGGTATTCTTCAAGATACTAGTATTCAGCTTAAAGTGACATTTAAAGGCTTAACTAGGTTTATTAGGTTAACTAGGCAGGATAGGGTAATTAGGCAAGTTATTGTATAACGATGGTTTGTTCTGTAGACTATCGAAAAAATATATAGCTTAAAGGGGCTAATAATGTTGACCTTAAAATGGTTTAAAAAAAATTAAATAATATAACAAATTTGTATTTTCTTAGTTTTTTTGTTTTGTTTTTTCAGTCAGTTTGATGCCTTTTCATTATTACTGATGATTATTACATTATTATTGATGATTCATATATGTGAGGATATGTTGATGTTTGTGCACAAATTTGTATTTTGAAGTTAATCTTTCTGACTTCAGTCATTTAGATGCTTTTTTATTATTACTTCTACATACTTTTATTTGTCCTCTACTCTGCAATTACATTGCAATTGATTCTTACTGATGATTCCTGATTTATGCATGGTGTAAATGTTATGAAAAGTTTGAAAGGCATATTTCAAATATGCATTTTTTTAAGTTCATTTGTCTGACCTTAGTCACAGTGTTTCTGTGATACAGTTTGATAAATTTTCATAGAAATTGTCTTAACCCTTTAATTACCCCACCAAGAAAAAAAAAATTGGATTGCATTTCTTAACTCCTAATGTCGCTATTTAACACAATGCATTTTTTTAAAACACATCCCATAATTTCTAAAATATCAACCTCTACCAAATGGTTGATATGTCGGTTTATGGTAAAAGTAATACATATACTATGAAAAATCTGGAAATATGAAGAGTAAGACCAATTTTAAAAATATTCAAAATAAAACCTTTTTGAACACTAAATCATCTTTATTTTTTGAAGTATGCCATAAAATATTTCAGATTCTCATTTAACATGCTGTCTTGTTTTTTTTTGTTTTTTTACAATAAAACCAAAATCAAGTGTAGTAGTGCAACAGGATTATGTTTGTTTGATTTTCTTGAAAACCAACAATGCTGTGTGTGTGTGTAAACCATTATTTAAAACAGTCAAAACATGGTCAACCATTTGGTAGAGCGGGCAGTCAAAGGGTTAATGCTGAGGTGGAGATGTCTTTTCATATGGACACATGTTTTATATGTTTTGTCATAAATAAAATTTCATTACTGAAGTATGTATTGCTGTAAAATTGTTTTTATTTTAGTCATTTTAATCACCAGTTTCTAGATTTAAATTTTTGACCCATTTTGGGTTACATTCAACCCAGCAGTGTAGTCATTTTTAACTAAAAGTTGGGTTAAAAATCACAACCCAACTTGTTGGGTCAAAGTAACCCAGCGTTGGGTTCGTCCCTTTTTAATCCAACGCTGGGTTACCAAAACAACCCAAATTGGGTTTGTTTTTAACCCAGCCGTTTTTAGAGTGTACAGTGCAAAAGAAAGTTCTTAATACAAATAGAAGCTTAATATTTACTGGAAAATAGTTTTATGAAGCGAAATTATCAGTCTGTGCAAGAATATTGATTATTATTATCATCAACATTATTAAACATAAGCTTTTATCTTGTAATGACATATATCAAATAATGGAAAGCTAAATGTTGGATGACCTGGGAGTAAATAAAAGTTTTGGGGAACTATCCTTTAAACATGGGTAGCACAAAGTATTTGATAACCAAAAAAATATAGCACTCAAAAGTTAAAGTCAAAGGAATAACAAGTTGGGATTGTGTATTTTACCACATTATAATATCTCATAATTACTTTTACTCTTTCTCTGCCATTGAAAAACAAAAAAGCAACAGTTGTAAAAGTTGTTCATTGATGAAGTTGGTTTTAATTCAAAGCAAGGTGTGAAAATGTGTGTTGGGGTGAACAAACAAACAAACAAAGGTGAATATATGCAGGTTTCCCACAGCTATGTACAAACAAAAGTACTAACATGTACAGTACAAACCTTCAAGAATCATATTATTAGAATATTTTCCAACAGGATGATTACACTGTACATTTGTAATGTATACTGTTAATCACACAGAGAAGTTACTTTTTATTAATAACTGCAAAATATACAGTGTATACATTAATAATCAATAATGTGTATTTTTCATTTTGAACTTCTTATATTTTTACATACAATTCTAATCATTTGACTCAATTTGATAGCTAAAAGCTGTCCGCTGATGTTCACTCCAGCTCCTCTCGTTCTTCCTGTCTTTTTAGCAAGAAATTATGAAAAGGTCTCTGCCTTCTGTCTCTGCCTTCTGACCACAGTCACATCCTCTTCTTATATGGACTGGGTCTGAATCTGAGGTTTAAGTTGATCAAAGTAGTACAGTCAAAAGTGACCGTTACTCTTATGAATAAAATCCAAAGGAAATGCATTTGACTGTAAATTGTGCATGCTTTTATTGCTTTAGTCTCTTCTCTGTCTTGTGTATGGTCTTTAATGATGTGATGCTTGTGTATGTTCGTCATTAAGAGTCAAGACAGTCATTTTTACACCAGATCAGTTTGAAAGATGTCAATGATTGTTTGGGGGGGAAAGAATGAGTTTGCTGCTTAAAGTTAAGCATCATCAAAAAAAACAGGCTTCTGAAAAAAATATTTAATTTATTATTTATCTAATGTGCTGTGCAATATTAACTCTGAGGCATACAGTATGTTACAATTAGGATGTTTGTCTGTTTTTTTCTGCATTAGTATAAATAAATGTAATTTTTTGCAGTGCAAAATTATTTTTGTTTCTGTCCTTGGTGCTGAAATTCTAAATCTGTATCCTTTACAGTTCACTTTAAAGGCCTAGCTTATATCAAGTGTCAGAGACGGATAATTTCTTAATTGTATGTAGATCTGTCTGCAGTTCATAGATAAGGCTTTTTTTTCTTCTACTTTAGTACTGGGGGATAGTTGAGGTTTCACATGTTAGAGTATGCAGACAGAGGTGTGAAAACTGAGACAAAGTTCATTCTCTGAAGAAACTAAACAGACTTGTTCACCAACACTTCACTTTTAGCTGTAACTTTCAAGTGTGATATTTTCATTAAAAAAGAAAGGACATTTTAATCAAAATTAAAAATTTCTTTAGCATATGAGATTACTGCTAAAACATGAAATGTGTCTTGGTTTGTGATTTTCAGAAGATCTGCTTAAAAGAGCAATGTATTGGGAAAACTGTGTACATTGTACAAAAACTATATTTTTATTAGAATTTTCATTATGTCCACACTTATCTTACTTTAAACCTTTTTTAAAGCATAAAACCTCATGTAACAAAGCAAACTTGACCACAACACACAGCTGATTGGCTGCAGTTGAAGTGGTTTAAGCTTAAGTCAAACCCCTTTTTAAGTGGCCAATCAACTCTTAGAAAACAGAATAAATGACATACGTGCGTAAGCGTCTCATTTGTCTAAAGTGGAGATTGAAGGATTTGTGGGGTCTACTGATCTCTATTACTCTGTTCACCTGGTGTGAAGTGCTTTGTTCGGAGTGGATTTTTCCCAGTGGAATTTAAAATATAAGAATACATTTGGATCCATGAGCATGAGAAATTATTTCATCTTTTTGTTTTGCTCAACAATAGGTAAATATACTTTCGCTAAAATAGGTACAGTTCAACACACCCTATCTGCTCGACTGATTTTGATGTTGTTCAGGAAGATAATGTAAAAGTATTTCAAGCTGGCCGGGATGTGAACTTGCACATATTCAGGGCTTGTACCATCGACAATCAAAGCATGGTTTAGATAGATGACTGATGGAAAATCCCAACAAATAGTGTCTTCATATTTAAATCAAAACCCAAGTTGGAATCACAACTTCAATTGAAGGGAAACAAATGCAATTTCAAACAGAGGAAACCAAAAATAAAAACACAACTAAAGCGAGTAGACCTCAAATGGAACTTCATCATCTTTAGTGAGATTCCCGAACCCAAAGTGAGAGAAAGTGTTAGGTTGGAACATCACTGTGAATATGGCATAGAAGAAATAAGGATTATTGATCCATCAATACAGCACAAAAAACAACACATACAAAAAATACTTCTTTTTTTTAACTCAAGCATTATTTCAGTTTTATTAGTCCCAGCTGTGATTTTTATGTAGATGTTTATAGGTGTGAAGTATGTGAGATGAGATATTAAAATGCAGCTTTTAAATAACAAAAGACACGTCAAGATAACAAGATCACTTCCAAGTAATTTTCTGTCACTATGGAAGTCAATGGCTACCAGTTATCAACACTCTTCACAATATATTCTGTTGTGTTCAATGAAAAAACTCATAAAAGAAACACGTGACGGTTAGTAAATGATAAGTACATTTTAAACTACCATACTACTTCATACTTTATAAATAAAAATTCACGGTCAAAGTTCAAACTCACATGTTGTATTGTACCTATTTGGACAGTATCTGATGGCAGACACACTCCTTTCCACTAGATCATTAATATATGCACACGTTTATTTTAGCAGACTAAAAAGCTGTAGGAATTGTAAAGAATATTTAACTCTTTGCACGCTAGCATCTGGCCCTCAGAATCTTTTCTGCTATGAATATGAGCATATTAAATATCAAAATAACGAACCAAACCTCTACTTTTAAAGAAAAACAAAACATTTTATTTTATCTTGATGTGTTCATGTTTTAACACCTGAATGCAAATGGCGTTAAACTAAAAATACAAAGAAAACAGATTAGTGCATTTTCAAGATCAGACAGACAGATAGATATGAAACTTCATGCTCAGGAATCGACAAATGTCCTTTTTCAAGCTGTAAAGATTCATATCTTGAAAACTCATCATCAAAGACAGGAACTTTGAGGTTCTTTATATTCATCTTATTTCCTGCTTTTTTTCTGGTAAACAACAATGTATTTTGAAGAACTGAAACAATATGTTGCAAAGGTTTGAGTGGACAGTTTAAGCTGCAATGTTTATGACATGTCTTAACATATGAAAGAGAGAGTAATGGAAAGATGTTTGGGTTAGAATGTTTCTCTAGTCATTTTGATGTGACATGTGATGTGATGAAAGCATAAAAGTTAAAGTGAAACTGCATATGAGCCTCAGTTGTCTAAAGCAGAGGATGATGACACATGGTAAGGAAGGACACAATCATCTACCTTGTTTAGCATGTGTAAATGGATTGATGGCATGATCATTTGTTCTCTATTTTTATAGGCGAATTCAAAGGATAGTTTTGGAAGACGACTGATAATGAGATATTACTTCATTTTCTTGCTTTCCTCAATGATATGTAAATATCTAAATGTCTTATTGGATTGATTAAATATTAATCAATCCAATTTACACTATATAACAATGCCAACGGTTTTGTGCTTTATTTTGCAGTCTGCTCAACTGATTTTGATGTTGCTCAGGAAAATAATGTAAAAATAGTTGAAGCTGGCAGGGATGTAAACTTTACCTGCACATTCCCATGGCTTGTGCAATCAACAAAAGCATGGATTAAACAGACGAATAATGGAAAATCCCTACAAATTGTGTCTTTATATGAAAGTCAAAAGCCAAGCTGGAATCACAACTTTGAGAAAACAAATCGTTTTAATGTTAACGAAGGAGATTTTTATTTTAATCTGACAATTTTAAAGACAAAGCCTTCAGACTCTGCAACATATTACTGTGTAGTTTCATCATATCAGGGCACTGGAATGGGTTCAGGAACTCGTTTACTTGTCAGAGGTAAGTTATGTTTATTATTTTCGTTCTGGTTTATGAAAGCTTATTTTAATTTTGACCATTTCTGTACTTTTCTGTGCTTTTGAAGACGCAGCTACAGACAGAAACACAACTCTTCATCAGTCTTTGATAGACACTGTTGATCCAGGAGATTCAGTCAATTTGCAGTGCAGCATCTTCACTGAGAGCTGTGCAGGTGATCACAGCGTCTACTGGTTCAAGCAAAGCTCAGGAGACTCTGAAGGAGTGCTTTACACCAAAGGAGAGAGAAATGGCCGCTGTAAGAACAGCACTGAGTCTCAAACGCAGAACTGTGTCTACAGTCTTCACAAGAACAACATCAGTCGCTCTGATACTGGCATTTACTACTGTGCTGTGGCCGCATGTGGAGAAATACTGCTTGGAAGAGGAACTCAACTCAATATTAGAGGTAGGATGAAGGTGAAACACAAATATATGTGAAAAAGCATTTGATTCATAAACTATTACATGATACTGAACTGACCTAACAAATGTACAAAAGGTTATCTAAAAAATACTATATTCAAATAAAAAAACAAGGAATATGCAGACAAATAGATAAATGTAAAAATGTTAAGAAAATTTGCATTCATATTTGAACGTGATACTAAACTAATCATGTAAAAACGTTCAGAAATTAAAATTAATTTAAATTTTGTTACAGAAAGTGATTTTAATCCTGCTCTTCTTGCTTCTGGAATTTCAAATATCATATTTTTGGCCCTTGTTGTTTTTCTGGGAATCAAAATCTTCAGGAGTCAGAATAAAAGTAAGACTTTATGAATACAATTTCTTAATATAAAGCAATTGTCGGACTTAAAACACATGACTGCTATTCATAATAACTAGACTGTTTCTTGATGTTTTTAAGCGTCCGCTGCTCAAACAACTCAAGTAAGTACTTCACTGTGTTGTTTTATCAATTAAATATATGATACTAGAACTTCTCAAACTTTTCTTAAAATCTTTTAGTTTTGATGTCTATTAAGTCATATCACATAGACTTCCTTTTTAAAAGAGTATATAAAAGTTTATTTTATATTTTCTCTTGATATTAGGATGAAGACAGCCTGAATTACGCATCTATTACTTTTAGGCAGAAACCTCTGAACACTAGAAGAGCCAGAGCAAAATTCCCTCAAGATCAACCTCTGTATGCACAGGTCAGAACACACCAGTAACATTCAGAGGTTTAGAGAAACTTCCATAATGCTGAAAAAGTCATTAAATGTCATTGCAAGATGAAAGTTATGACCATATTGTAAGTTTTTGTATGTTACTGTGTTATTTGATTTTGTACTGTATATTTGTTGTTAGATATTTGAATTAGCTAAAAACATGCTAAAGTGTGGGTCTTTGAGCCAGTATTTGGAGAACAGTATTTGGAGATCAATGCATGAATGTTATTTGACACACTTTGGAATATCAAACAATAAATCTTTTTATTTTACAACATGTCTCAAAAATCTTGTGTGTATTATTCTTCATTTGCACCTGCTAAATAAATAAATGTGCATTCAATAAGAAATTAATTCTTTTTTTAAAAATGAGTGTTGTTTAATGGATATAATTTCTAATAACTATTTTTTTTGTCTTTGCCATGGTGACAGTGAATAATATTTTTCTACTTATTTTGCAAGATACTAGTATTCAGCTTAAAGTACAACATATAGGCTTAACTAGGTTAATTAGGTTAACTAGACAAGATAGCTTAATTAGGCTTTAAGTTTTTGGATAACAGTGGTTTGTTCTGACAAACGAAAAATATGTATATGTTATATTTAAGGCTTATAATATTCACCTTACATTTAAAAAAAAAAAAATGTAAAGCTTCTTTTATTCCAGCCTTTTATTTCTTGAGAAATAAAACTTTCTCAAGAAGAAAAAATATTATAGTAAATACTGTGGAAATTTCCTTGCTCTTAAACAGCACTTGGGAAATATTTGAAAAAATAAATAAATAATAAATAAATAAATAAATAAAAAAAGAAAATATCACAGGAGGGCTAATAATTTTGCCTTCAACTGTATGTATTTATATTGCATGTCAGTGTTTGCATGTAAATGTTCTTGTGGAGTTTGCAATTCCAGTTACAGTTATGATGCCAATTGGATTAAGTTAAAACTAATTTATAAAAAGTTATATTTCTAGAGAGCATAGATACACAGGAAGAGGGGCTACAGCTTAAAAACATTAGGGGATATATTTAGCTATGTTTAGTTTACTGGTCTTTCAATGATTACAGTAAATTGGTGCATTATAAACTCATCAGTGCTCAAAAATAAGTTTCAGAATTTCTCAAAGCGATGGTTATCTTTACTGAATAATATATTAGCTATAGTCAACGGTTGGCACTCAGTCAAATTAAAAAGAAACATTCTAATTTAGCATATTTCTCAACGAAAACTTATTAAAATATTATGCTGCATAATTTATGCTTAACCAGAATATAGAATAACTTCTGTTTACAATTTTCCATAATTCAAAACTCTACAATATTAATGGTAAAGTTTGATGTCAGGATTAGCGTGAAAATGAAAGTGTATTATTTTTTTATCTTCAGAGCAATTACAGCATCAGAAAACATAAAAGCTGTATTTGAAATCAGTGTTTACTCTCCACACTTGGATAACCTTAAAGTACTTTACATGTTTTCAAATAAACTCTTCTATTCATCAAATTCTTGAAAAACTTTTTCCATTAAAATATTAAATCAGTCTTTTCTAACATTAAGACATATCTTTGAGTTTTTTTACCAATTTCCCAAAAACAGGTATAATTTCCCCACAACATATGGTCATGTGATAGCTCTCCACAAGCAGTGTTTGCACATGACCTTAAGTCAAAACATGAAATAAAATATTTAAAACACTACACTCAGAAAAGCTATTGCACATATACAATGCAAAATACTGGAAGCCCATTCCCCAATGGCACCTTGTAACAGTGTTCAATTTTGAGGTAAGGCAGCGGCATGAATCATAAACAATGAACAAAAAGGGTTATGAAACCCTCAACAAAATTTTCTGGGATTCTAACAGATTTATGCATTTTGAACATAAATTAAGATAGCTTTAGCATGTATTAGATTCAATTGTAGGGACCAACTGGTTAATTTAGAGATTTACACCTAATTGCAATTCAAATGATCAATACATTTTCAAACTATATTAGGGATGTACCAAATACTCGGTACAGAAACATTCAGCCGAAAGATTTTTATCATCGAAACAACACGGCCAAAACATTATGTTGTGATGTCACAAACAGAAACCATGGCCTGCACGCGCTTGTCTGAAGCAGCATGTCTGCGGTGTGTATATTCCATCTATTCAGATCCTCTGCACGTTATTGTGACTGTACTTTATCCATGTTATAAAGATCATTACTTTAATGTGGAAATAAAGCAGTGTGCATGCGAAATATGTCGGCAGCTAGCTCTCTGCAACTCTCACATGGTCGCCCACTGAAGCTAAGCAGGGCTGCGCCCGATCAGTACCTGGATGCGAGACCACATGGGAAAGCTAGGTTGATGCCAGAAGTGGTGTTAGTGAGACCAGCAGGGAACGCTCAACCTGCAGTCTGTGTGGGTCCTAACGCCCCAGTATATTGATGAGGACTCTATACTGCTCAGTGAGTGCCGAGAGACGTTAAACCGAGGTCCTGACTCTCTGTGGTCATTAAAAATCCCAGGATGTTCTTCAAAAAGAGTAGGGGTTTAAACCCGGCATCCTGGCCAAATATGCCCACTGGCCTCTGTCCATCATGGCCTCCTAACCATCCCCATACCATAATTGGCTTCATCACTCTGTCTCCTCTCCACCAATCAGCTGGTGTGTGGTGTGCGGTCTGGCGCAATATGGCTGCCGTCACATCATTAAAGTGGATGAGGTGATTCCCCCCAAAAATGTGTAAAGCGATTTGAGTGTCCAGAAAATCGCTATATAAAATGTAAAGAATTAGAATTATTATTATTATTATTATTATTATTATTAAATGATTCAGACCACGATGGATGCGGAGAAACCGCGGGGAGACTGACGCCTTTCACACCGTACGCACAAGCAAAGCTGAAGCAGTGTGTGCACAATGCGTAGGGAGAGCAGAATCAGTGAGTAGGCATTTGTCTTCCACACCGGCAGTGTCTACAGCGCGCACCTGATCGGCAGCTGTTGCAGAGATCAATCTATCTCTGTCTATTATATCTAGTTACCTATCTATATATGCATATACTTTTTATTTTTACTTTTAAGGTTCGCGGCAACTTCCCCCCCATGCTGTTTCCTTAACCTGCAAGTCTTTATTTTACAAATTATCTAGATCAAAGAACTGTATGCTTCACAAGCTCTATGAGGAGTGTCGTTCATGTCTTTTCAGGTGCTTGCGCATGCTGTGTGAAAGAGGCTTGAAGGAGGCAGCGCACAGAAATAAAGACGTGTCTCTCTGCAACAGACAGCCCTAAGCAATTCCAGCCGTGGGACACAATAGTCCGAAAATGCAACATTTTTTTAAATTGTATTTAATTTAATTTAAATTATTTATTTTTTCTTATAATCACTCAATCTTTTCTGTTTTATTTCATTTTTTATTTATATATTTTTTCTTGTGTCACTCAATCTCCTTTTCTATGTTTTATCCTGTTCTGTTTTATTTATTTATTTATTATTCTTATATCACTCAATCTCCTTTTTTATGTTTTATTCTTCTGTTTTATTTTATTTTATTCATTTATTTCTTTTTATTTGTTCTTATATCACTCTTATATCAATCTCCTTTTCTGTTTTATTCTTTACTGTTTTATCTTATTTTTTCTTATATCACACAATCTTCTTTTCTCTTTTATTGTTTTCTGTTTTATTTAATTTATTTTTTCTTATATCACTTAATCTCCTTTTCTGTTTTATTTTTTTATTTAGATTTATTTACTTTTCTTACATAACTTAATCTCAGTTTCTATGTTTTATCTTAATGCAACATCATTTAAATGATTACATTTTAAATTATTTGTTTTCTTAAAATGACTTCACAGCTATAAACAAATACAAATAAATAAACAAATAAATAAATCGAAAATAATTAATTGTTTTTAAAACTAAATCTTTACCTGATTTGACAGCTGGACTGCTCTTTATGAGTGGGGTGTAAGACAAATTTACCTAGATGATTACATTAAATTACATTGTTATTTGTTAGACCATCACCATACAAAATATGATAGAAAACCTTATTATAGGTATAATTTATACTTCTAGGTATTTATTGGGCACCAAGTTCAGTAGTGCAGTATGCACTGCGCTCTTTACATTTTGGTGCATTAGTCTTGTAAACAGTATAATTGTTTTTACAAACGTTTCAGCTCAATGCCTTCCTCAGGGTGTCACTGTCAGTGTCACACACTAAGGAAGGCCTTGAGCAAAAACGGTTGTGTTTTATATCTCTGAATATAAACAAAGAAATATAAAGTAATTAACAACTATTGATTTATTGGGACCCCCAAATTTCCGGGGGCACTAAGCAGCTGCATACTTTGCTTATAGGTTAAATCCACCCCTGGCAACAGATGAGGTGTATGTACCCCCCTTGTCTGATAAGTCTAGTAAAATCCTGCAGGAAATTGCCTCAAATTATAATAGTAGGCTATTCTGTTCTTAGTTAGGCTATACTATATATGTGACTATCAGATTGTAGCCATATTTCTGCTAGATATTTTTTAAATTTAACAAAAATGTTAATTTATGCACTGGCCGTATTTAAATACACTCTCTCAAATTTTTCTCAAATGTCAGTCAGATGACAAGCTCAACCACTCAACAGCTAGATGGTTATGTCTGAAGTTCCCATCCACAGAAGTGATAACCCATTGTTGCAATGTGCTAAACAAATATTTTCATAATTTTATTTATTCTTTGAAACTCATTCATTCATTCATTTTAGTCCCTTTGCTTAGTCCCTTTATTAATCTGGGGTCGCCGCAGGGGAATGAACCGCCAACTTATCCAGCATAGGTTTTATGCAGCGGATGCCCTTCCCATCACTAGGAAACAGCCAAACACTCTTATTCACACACATACACTACGGACAATTTTAGCTTACCCAATTCACCTATAGCGCATGTCTTTGGACTGTGGGGGAAACCGGAGCACTCGGAGGAAACCCATGTGAACACGGGGAGAACATGCAGACTCCACACAGAAATGAAAACTGACCCAGCGACAAACCAGCGACCTTCTTGCTGTGAGGGCTACCCACTGCGCCACCGCACCACCCATTCTTTGAAACTGTAATATTAACTTCTGCAATTGCAATGCCTTGATTTATTAAGGTTAGTACACAGTCATAGCCATAAATGCAATGGTACTAATAATTGGCATAATTTATTGTGGTGTTTTGGTTTTCAGCCTTGGTTTTCACTTTTTCAGTTTCGGACAAGTATTTTCATTTCAGTGCATCCCTAAACTATATGTGTGCTAGTAAGTTAATTTTCAAAATCTGAGGAAAACTATCTGCTGTCACTGTCAGTATGGAAAGTCTGTCAGTTTTAGAAATTCAGCAGTGTGTCGAGGCTCAGAGTGTCTGTTTCACGTGAGGTCCTGAGTGCTCTGCATTTTTAAAATGTTCCAACAGTTGGAAAATAAGTAAAAAAAAGTTTGACATGTAGACATATGCATGTGTATCATTACACTCTTAGTTGCAACACAGAAAGTATTCTCTTTAACACCCTACATCTGAATCCACAAAAAAAAAAAAGATATAATTAGAGAGAAAGGTCTGGCTGCAGACCGAGTGCACATGCTTTTAATGTGTAACCCTAACCCACGCCTCTAACACTACTCCTCACTGTGACGTCACTAGTTCTGTTAAATGCATGTGTCTGTGTCTGTCAGCATGCATCTGCAAGTCTGCAGCCAAATACAACTCTAGTGTATAAATAAAACAACAAATGTTCAAATGGAGTCAAATGGTTAACACATTAAGATGTGTGTATTTTACCACTTCATTCTCTCATAACTATAACTTAAAACAAAGTGCAATCATTGTGAAAGCTGTTCATTGAGGAAGTTACTTCTGTGGTTTCAATTCAAAGTGTGGTATTAAAAAAATGGTGAGGGTGGTCAAACAGAGGATAGTAGGTGATGTTATGTGCACGTTTCACACAACTTCAAACAAGGCCTGTCACAATAATCAATATATCGACTTATCGCACAAAACATAGACATGACCTCAATCATTTTTGGTGATGCAATATATATATTGCCCATACATAAAACCAATTCTAGCAACATTTTAGCTGATTGTGCAACATCTCTATCTCTGTTGGAGGTGTCAGTGTGGTTAAAAAAATACTATAGTATTTACTATAAATTACTTTAGTATATTTTCATGTGGGTGTCTGACAACTGAAAATAGATCTGGTAGAAGATGTCGCAGCCTCTGTTACTTTTACTTACTTTTACTCTGTAATAAGAACCTTGCACTTTTTTGGAAACATTTATTGCTATTTATTTAGGATATGCGTTTTCACATTCCGATTGCAATGCTCAATTATTAAGTTGTTAAAATGACTATAATTAAATGAAATATTCTTAAGAATAAAATATGATGTGTTCTTTGGAAGAGTGTACTTGCATTTTGATGCTATTATATTGTCATTCTGGAATTATATAATGAGTGGCATAAAATTTTCTTTAAATGACAATAATATCGTTTATCGCAATATATTTTGGTGCAATATATTGTACAAGAAAAAACAGATATTGTGACAGGCCTAAAACAAAGTTAAAATAAGTAGAGACACTCTAAAATCTAAAAGCTGTCCCCTGATGTTCACTCCAGCACCTCTCGCTCTATAATGAACAGTTTCTTCCTGTCTTTTTTTAGCAGGAAATGATGAAACTCGTCTCTGCCTTCTGACTTCAGTAAGAGCCACAGTCACATCCTCTCCTTATATGGACTGGGTCTGAATCCAGAATGACTATTTGATATTTCAAATGGTTTAAATCATACATTTGTCAATTGCAATAACATGGCCAATCAAGCATAAAAGACTGCTGGTGGATCTCTTTAAAAGATTGATTGTTTTTCCCTGATTATTGTAGGGTGAAGACATTCAGATTTTTGCTGCTCAAAATTATTTGATTGCAGAAGGACTCGGCGTAAAGATTTGTGAAGAACATTCATTTGTAAAGTACAGCATGATTACTCCAAAAATGCCTACAAAACGCTTTAGGCCATAAATTCAAATCAAGTCTAAGTGCGGCTTAGTTAACATCCATCATGTTTTTGCAGCAAATGCTTTTAGATTATTTTCTTTTTAATATATTATCTGTTGTGTAATTTTTTACATGTTTTATTCTGAATACAGTTCATTGCTTGTACATATGGGCATTAACAGATCTGAGATCAGACCATATATGTTTGTTGTAATGTTTAACTGTTGTGTTTTTTGGCACTTGATATCAGAAATAAGATAATTTGATTAAAATAAATGCTGTCTTTTGTTTTTAAATATGCTCTGTATAATTTTGCAAAGTATAATGTACCTTTAAGTAATTTTGCATAATCCGAGTGATATGTCTGTTCTGTAATCTCTGCATACACCTACAGGTACATGTCATTAATCTTCAGCTCAAAAATAAAAACAAAATTCTGAGTGGCTTCACAATTCTTTTGCTCAAATGAATAGCCAAATGTAACTCTGTTTGTAGTCTATTATTGTTTCTGTATCTTTTATTCATTACTGCATGTTTTTTAGCAAACATGCAACATTCAAAATATTAAGACATTTAACAAAAACATATCCAGGTATTAAGGGGCACCTAGTTTACCCCTTTTTCCAGATTTAATATAAGTCTTTTGTGTCTCCAGAATGTGTCTGTAAAGTTCAGTTCAAAACACCCATCAGATTATTTATTATACCTTTCAGAAGTTTGTAATTTTTAGCTCTTCGCATCTTGTAGCTGTTTTTGTGGACTGTGCCTTTAATGCTAGTTCTCCCCGCCCACCGTTCCCACGTGCCTGTCAGTGTGCCTCAGTCTCCGCCCTTGGCTGCCTCAAAAAAAACAGACAGACATGAAGGAAGTAGATCTCACGTAACGTTTGTGAGAAATATTACAGTAAGAACTTTCCCAATGAATATTTGATGTATTTGTTGTGGAGTTGCAACAATGAGTCACACACAATGTCGTTACAAAGTTCACTCTCTCACACACACACACACACACACACACAGCGGACACACACACACAGACAGCACGTGTGTTTAGCTTTGCACTGTTTTTGCACGGCAAATGTGACAGGATTAATATCCACTGCTGTATGGATATTCATTATGTTAATGTACAAAATAAAGCTGATTTAACGTCCACAACCCGGGATTGAATCATCTTCTTTCATAATTGTACTGACACGCGGCTGTGGTGATAAAGTAAAGCTGAAGTAAATCGCTGTAATTCATTACAAACATGCACTGTTTTAAAAACATGTTAAACTTGTAAAACTCACTCTTGATCACATTTGATGATGATCGATGATCCTAGCGAATTGAACAGCTTTTTTTCCCGGTTGCTTTGCGCACGTCCTGTCTTGTTGATATGATTATACGCGTTACTACGGAGACATGTTAATACGCAGCTGTCAATCAATTTGTGGGCGGGGAAACCGCACTCCTACGTCAAGTTGCGGTCGGCCTCAAAATGGGAGGGATGTGGATGCTATTTTAACGTCAGGAAATTTTAAAAAAGAGACTTATTGTCTTTATATCACCCCAATATGACTGTGGACACACTATACTTACACACAGTTCTGTCCAAACAGCTTAAAAAAGATGATTTTCATCATAGGTGCCCTTTAAAGTTACTAAAGTGTTTAGTATTGATTGTATTTGTGCTAGCATATTAACATTTTTTCTTAAAATACTTTTAAAAATTAGGCCACTGTTTTTTCAAAATATTACAACTGGCAACTAACTTGCAGCCTTATTGTCCAAAATATGATGTTATTAATACAGTACATGTAACAAACGTGTCTATGCGTGAGGAGAAATATGTAAACAGTCAAAACAATAGGAAAATCTTACTTTTGCATGCAATTTAGTTTTGGAACGCAGTTTGAAGTTCTGTTCACCCAGTATATAGAAAATAGTGGCATAAACATACTGTACTGTATGCATTTCAATACAATCAGCTGTCTAAATAATAAATAAAACCCTTAAACAATTATATGTATTCATTTACTAATTTACTCCTGTTAAATACAGGATTTATTCAGGTTTCATTCAGTCACAAATAACTCTTTGCTGTTCACAAATAGAGTGTGTGAGCGTGTTTCAGATTGTTAGATTCATCAACCAATCAAACTGTTCCATTTGCACCTGCGGTGGCTGTTATTTTCAGATATACCATTCTGTAATTCAATGCAATTATGCATGTCATACCTAATTACTTAATAAGTGTTGCCAAGTCCATGGTTTTCCCACAGAATTGGGCTGCTTTTATGCCATGGTTTTCGTTAGCCCAAGGTTTAATTGAGGGGAAACAAATCCAATTTCAAAAAGAGGAAACCAAAAATAAAAACACAATTAATGCGACTGAACCTCAAATGGTGTCAACTGTCCTTTTAAACTTCATGTCTTGACATCCACAAATGCCCTTATTCAAGCTGTAAAGATTCATATCTTGCAAACTCATCATCAAAGACAGGAACTTTGAGACTTTTGACAGCTTTTCTACTCGTTATATTCATCTTATTTCCTGCTTTTTTTCTGGTAAACAACAATGCATTTTGAAGAACTGAAACAACACTTTGTAAAGGTTTGAGTGGGCAGTTTAAGCTGAAATGTTTACAAAATATGCCGTAGTGTATGAGAGAGAGAGTAATGGAAAGATGTTTGGGTTAGAATGTTTTTCCTAGTCATTCTGATGTGGCATGTGATGTGATGAAAGCATAAAAGTTAAGGTGAGAGTGCATAAAAACCTCAGTTGTCTGAAGCAGAGGCCGATGAACACATGGTGAGGAAGGACACATGCATCTACATTTTTAGCATGTGTGAATGGATTGATAGCTTGATCATTTGTTCTCTATTTTTATAGGAGAATTTAAAGTGCAAGGATAGTTTTGGAAGACGACTGATAGTGACATGTTACTTCATTTTGTTGCTTTCCTCAACTATATGTAAATATCTAAATGTCTCATAAAATATTAATCCATTTAACACTATATAACAATTCCAACTCTTTTCAACTCTTTTGTGCTTTATTTTGCAGTCTGCTCGACAGATTTTGATGTTGTTCAGGAAGATAATGTAAAAATAGTTGAAGCTGGCGGGGATGTAAACTTTACCTGCACATTTCCATGGAATACGCAATTGACAAAAGCATGGATTAAACAGACGAATAATGGAAAATCCCTACAAATTGTGTCTTTATATGGAAGTCAAAAGCCAAGTTGGAATCTGAATTTTGAGAAAACAAATCGTTTTAATGCTGCCAAAGGAGATGATTGTTTTAATCTGACCATTTTAAAGACAAAGCCTTCAGACTCTGCAACATATTACTGTGTAGTTTCATCATATCGGGGCACTGGAATGGGTTCAGGAACTCGTTTACTTGTCAGAGGTAAGTTATGTTTATTATTTTATCTCTGATTTGCTTTGTGGTAGCTAATTTTAATTTTGACCATTTCTGTTCTTGTGAAGACGCAGCCGCAGACAGACACACAACTCTTCATCAGTCTTTGATAGACACTGTTGATCCAGGAGATTCAGTCAATTTGCAGTGCAGCATCTTCACTGAGAGCTGTGCAGGAGATCACAGCATCTACTGGTTCAAGCAAAGCTCAGGAGACTCTGAAGGAGTGCTTTACACCAAAGGAGAGAGAAATGGCCGCTGTAATAAGAACAGCACTGAGTCTCAAACGCAGAGCTGTGTCTACAGTCTCCACAAGAACAACATCAGTCACTCTGATACTGGCATTTACTACTGTGCTGTGGCCGCATGTGGAGAAATACTGCTTGGAAGAGGAACTCAACTCAATATCAAAGGTAAGATGAAGACGAAACACAAATATATGTGAAAAAGCATTTCATTCATAAACACAGTAACATTACATGATACTAAACTGACCTAACAAATGTACAAAAAGTTATCTAAAGAATTATATCCAAATGAAAAGGCAAGGAATATGCATCCAAACTGATGTATTAAATGTAAAAATGTTATGAAAACTTGCATTCATATTTGAACATCTGATACTAAACTCATCATGTAAAATCGTTCAGAAATTAAAATTAATTTCAATTTTGTTACAGAAAGTTGTGATTTTAATCCTGCTCTTCTTGCTTCTGGAATTTCAAATATCATATTTTTGGCCCTTGTTGTTTTTCTGGGAATTAAAATCTTCAGGAGTCAGAATAAAAGTAAGACTTTATGAATAAAATAATTGTTTTAGTGTAAAGCAAAAATTGTCAGATTTAAAATAACACATGACTGCTATTTACAATAACTAGACTGTTTCTTGATGTTTTTAAGCGTCCGCTGCTCAAACAACTCAAGTAAGTACCTCACTGTGTTGTTTTATCAATTACATATTGAATACTAGAATTTATCTGACCTTTTTTAAATCTTTGAGTTTTGATGTCTATTAAGTCATATTACATAGGTTTCCTCTCTTAATTGGAGTTTCTTCTGTTTTCTCTGGGTATTAGAATGAAGACAGCCTGAATTATTCAGCCATTGCATTCAGTCAGAAACCTCTGAACACTAGAAGAGCAAGAGCAAAATTCACTCAAGATCAATCTCTGTACGCACAGGTCAGATCACACCAGTAACACTCAGAGGTTTAGAGAAGCATCTATAATGCTGAAAAGGTTTTGTCATCAAATGTCATTGCAAGATAAAAAGCTATGTATTTTTATGGCCAAGTCTTTTTATGTTATTGTTTTATTTGATTTTGTACTGTCTGTTAATGAGTTGTTAGATATTTGAATTTGCTAAAAACACGCTAAAGTGTGGGTTTGTGAGCCAGTTGATATACAGTATTTGTAGATCAATGCATGAATGTTATTTGACTGTGTTGCTTTTTTGGGAAACTTTGGAATTTCAAACTATAAAGCTTATCCTTTTACACACGTCTCAGTAAAAAGCTTGTGTGTATTATCCTTTATTTGCACCTGCTAAATAAATACACGTGCATTGCATATAGCATAGAGAAATTATAATTATTATACAAATATTTCCCAAGTGTTGTTTAATGAAGAGAAAATATTTTCAACACATTTTTAAAGATATTTGTTTTAATAACTAATTTATTTAGCCGTTGCCCTGATGACAGTAAATAATATTACTCTACTTGTTTTGCAATATACTAGTATTCAGCTTAAAGACACTAGAATTCGGCAAAGTATTCTTATGGGGGCTTATAATATTGACCTTAAAGTTGTTTTGTTTTTGTTTGTTTTTCTTTTATTTAAATACTGCTTTTATTCCAGCCAAAATGATATAAGACTTTCTTTAGAAGATTTTTTTTTTATTTTTTATAGGAAATACTGTGCTTGCTCTTAAACAGCACTTTGAAATATTTAAAAGAATAAAAATTTCACAGAAGGGCTAATAATTTTTTGAACGTTATGATTTCACTGTTTGGATGTGAATGTTCTTGTGGTGTTTGCAATTCTATAGTTACAATGATGATGGAAATTGGACTACATTTTTCTAATTAGTCTTAAAACTCTAATGATAAATCCTAGTTCTCATAAAAAGTTATGTGCTAGTACACATTTATTTGGTAAGTTGTTGAATGCCGAATTCAATAGCTGATATTGATTTAATAAATGAAAAGAAAGAAAACGAATTTATAAATGCAGTTATATATCTAGAGCATAGATACACAGGAAGGAGGGGCTGCAGCTTAAAAACACATTAGGTAAGCTATATTTTGTTTACAGTAAATCGGTGCATAATAAACTCATCAGTGCTCAGTGTCAGAATTGCTCAAAGCGATGGTCATCATTACTGAATAATATTAGCTATAATCAGTGGTTAGCACTCAGACAAATTAAAAAGAAACATTCTAATTTAGCATACTTCACAACAAACACGTAGTAAAATATTATGCTGTATAATTTATGCTTAATATAGAATATAGAATAACTTTTGTTTACAATTTCAGAAAAAAATGAAGGTAAAGGGTCTTGAAACCTTTGTAACAGATTTTAACTGCTTCTAAATTATTAGTAGTTACACATTCGTGGTGAGTCATGGCACTGGCAGTTACTGTTGAAAGTATCCACTTTGATACAAGTCTTTACTGAGATTTAAAAAATGTGGCGATAGCAGCATTTGAGCACTGCTGAGTGGATTCTTGAACACCTCTGATTGGTCATTGTGTTCATGTACTCAAAGATATGACTGTGATTGGCTCTAATGATCATCAGTTTACAAAAGCACTTACAGTCGTGCACTCAAAAGATATGACTGTGATTGGCTCTAATGATCATCAGTTTACAAAAACACTTACAATGGTGGCCAAAAGTTTTGAGAATGACATAAATATTGGAAGTTGGAAAAGTTGCTGCTTAAGGTTTTATATTAGCAATTTGCATATACTCCAGAATGTTATGAAGAGTGATCAGATAAATTGCATAGTCCTTCTTTGCCATGAAAATTAACTTAATCCTGAAAAAAACTTTCCCCTGCATTTCATTGCTGTCATTAAAGGACCTGCTGAGATCATTTCAGTAATCGTCTTGTTAACTGAGAATGTTGACGAGCACAAGGCTGGAGATCATTATGTCAGGCTGATTGGGTTAAAATGGCAGACTTGACATGTTAAAAGGAGGGTGATGCTTGAAATCATTGTTCTTCCATTGTTAACCATGGTGACCTGCAAAGAAACGTGTGCAGCCATCATTGCGTTGCATAAAAATGGCTTCACAGGCAAGGATATTGTGGCTACTAAGATTGCAATTAAATCAACAATTTATAGGATCATCAAGAACTTCAAGGAAAGAGGTTCAATTCTTGTTAAGAAGGCTTCAGGGCATCCAAGAAAGTCCAGCAAGCGCCAGGATCGTCTCCTAAAGAGGATTCAGCTGCGGGATCAGAGTGCCACCAGTGCAGAGCTTGCTCAGGAATGGCAGCAGGCAGGTGTGAGCGCATCTGCACGCACAGTGAGGCGAAGACTTTTGGAAGATGGCCTGGTGTCAAGAAGGGCAGCAAAGAAGCCACTTCTCTCCAAAAAAAAAATCAGGGACAGATTGATCTTCTGCAAAAAGTATGGCGAATGGACTGCTGAGGACTGGGGCAAAGTCATATTCTCCAATGAAGCCCCTTTCCGATTGTTTGGGGCATCTGGAAAAAGGCTTGTCCGGAGAAGAAAAGTTGAGCGCTACCATCAGTCCTGTTTCATGCCAACAGTAAAGCATCCTGAGACCATTCATGTGTGGGGTTGCTTCTCATCCAAGGCAGTGGGCTCACTCACAATTTTGCCCAAAAACACAGCCATGATTAAAGAATGGTACCAAAACACCCTTCAACAGCAACTTCTTCCAACAATCCAACAGTTTGGTGAAGAACAATGCATTTTCCAGCACGATGGAGCATCGTGCCGTAAGGCAAAAGTGATATCTAAGTGGCTCGGGGACCAAAACGTTGAAATTTTGGGTACATGGCCTGGAAACTCCCCAGATCTAAGTGACAAGATAGAAACATTTAAATACCACTGACATTCAAAATCGCTAAACAGTGCACGGCACTCTCAACAAAATAAGTTTATAATAGAATTAATACATATTTAAACCTCTTTAACATTATTAACAGACTTACCTAGTTAAACAAAGATTATTATAAGTACAAGCTGAGTGACTGATATTTGTTGGTTTGCAACTCAAATGAACAATAGACTTTCAAACTATATGCATGCTAGCAATTTAATTTTCAAAATCTGAGGTAAACTATGTGCTGTTGATGTCATAACTATAACTTTTACTCTTTCTCTGCCATTAAAAAAACTGCTGTCCCGGGAGAGAGCCCTGAGCTCATGAGGTCCTCGGGCCCGGGGCTCCCTCCCGTTGAAGGGCGAGGGGAGTTTGAGCTCAGGTAGATCTCGAGAACTCCCCTTGCTTGATAAAGGTAAATTCGAATTATGGATAATTGTGGAGAGAAATTGCTGAATTAATCGCTTGTCTATGGTGTCGATTTGGTTTGGTCAATTTACTTATGTTACATGTTTTTGGTCTGTGGGAGGAAACCGGAGAGCCCGGGGAAAACCCACGCAAACACGGGGAGAACATGCAAACTCCACACAGAAATGTCAACTTGGCAAAGGTAAAGGCTTGAGCAAGTGACATTCTTGCTGTGCGGCAACAGTGCTAACCACTGGGCCTCCGTGCTGCCCTGTCAAGGAAAGGGGAGGAGTAGGGGTGGAAGGGGGGATTCTTCAAGACGAAGATGGCTAAGGTAAGATACTCTGATTATTTATAGTGCTTTAGGAATCGTCTGATTGGTGGATCATGCATTAGCTAATGCGGAACCAGCTGCTATCAATCATAATCACGAGCTCCTCTCGAAATTAGTTTATAAATAAACTTCACAAAGTGCAATAGTAGTGAAAGCTGTTCATTGAGGAAATTATTTCTGTGGTTTCAATTCAAAGTATGGTATTAAAAAAGTCGGGGGAGGGGGGAACAGACAGAAGAAAATAGGTGATGTGATGTGCATGTTTCACACATGCATGAACAAAAGACCTTCATGAATCTAATTATCAGAATATTTACCAATTGGTTGATGTTTATACTGTTTTTTGTGTGCTGAATAGATGGAATGTGATGAAAAATCTAATTGTATACCACTATTTAATCACACAGAAGATACTTTTTAAAAATAATTTCATAATATATGAATTGTACATTAAAAATGATTATTTTTATTCTTGTTCTGAAATTTCAAAATGTGTAACCACAAATGTGGTATCTTCAAAGTTAAAATAAGATAAGACACTTAGAAATCTAAAAGCTGTCCGCTGAGGTTCACTCTAGCACCTCTCGCTCTATAATGAACAGTTTCTTCCTGTCTTTTTTAGCAGGAAATTATGAAACTCGTCACTGCCTTCTGACTTCAGTAAGAGCCACAGTCACATCCTCTCCTTATATGGACTGGATCTGAATCTGAGGTTTAAGTTTTGATCATAGTAAAATGCCGTCACTCTCTTATGAGCACATGCTTTTATCATGTTGTTCCCTTCTCTGTGTTCTGTCTAGACTTTAATGATATGATGTTGTGTATGTTTATGGTTAAGAAACATTAAACATGGCATATTAAAAGCTTCTAAATCTGTTCTTCTGAACTAAATATGTTTCATAGCAATCCTAGTTTACTGATTTTAAGATTTATCAGATTATGTAAGTTTGCATTCATTTTATTTCAATATTATCTAATTGAAACTATGCTCACAAAAGCTCTTTTTGTCTGTCTATGTGTTTGTTTTATTCTGCATGAATATGTATAAAGGTATGTTAGATCATTTTTCCAATGCAAAATTTATTCATATCTCTGTCCTTGGTGCTGAAATGACAAATCTGTGTATTATAGACTTTACTTTAAGGCTGATTATCAAGTGTCAGAGAGTATGTTAATAGTGTATGTTAATAGTTGTCTGTCTGAAGGGCACAGATAAAGCTTTTTTTTCTAGCAGTGGAAGAATAGCTGGGGTTTCACGTGTTGTGGTATTGATGCAGCTAGAGGTGTAAAAACAGACTCAGAGGTCATTCTCTGCAAAAAATAAACTGTGACATACACTCACTAGCACTTTAAAGAGTGCCATTTCCCTTACAATAAAAAAACAACATTTAAATTAAAATTAAAATGTATTTAGCATTTATGATATTCACCTAAGTGTACAACATTTGCACTTGCCCGCATGGTTAGCAGTTCTCAGATATCTTTTTTAAAACAAGTATGTTGTACTTGTAAAATAAACAATATTGTAGTTGCATTTTTTATTGTGTATAATTATAATCTTTAAAGTGATTATAAAAAAAAAAGTAATAATGCAAACTCGACCACAACACAGCGTTGATTGGCTGCGGTCACAGAAGTGGTTTCAGCTCAGTTCAAACCCCTTTCTAAGTGGCCAATCAACTCTTAGAAGACAGAATAAATAAGATAAAAGTGCATTAGCATCTCATTTGTCTGAAGTGGAGATTGAAGTGTGGGGTAAACAGTCTACAGATCTCTATCACTTTATTCTGGTGTCAAAAATTTGTTTTGGGCTGATTTTTATAGGGCAAATTAATGGATATTTTTTAAAGAGAAGCAATCATGAAGTATTATTTAATCTTTTCATTCTGCTCAACTATAGGTGAATATACTTTTTATATGCTTTAACAATTCAACTGCCTTTATCACAATGTAATACTACACTTTTATTTTGCAGTCTGCGTCTCTGGTGTGGAAGTTGTTCAGGAGGATAATGTTAAAATAGCTGCAGCGGGAGAGAAGGTTAACCTTCCTTGCACATTTTCAAAGATTCTGCAGGTGACAAAAGCATGGTTTAAACAAACCGCTGATGGAAAACTACTACAAATTGGGTCTTTATATCTAAATCAAAATCCCATTTGGAGTAATTACTCTGAGAATCGTTTCGATGTAATGACAGGAGAAAGTTATTTTAATCTGACCATTTTAAAGACAAAGCCGCCAGACTCTGCAACATATTAGTGTAGTCTCAACATTTTACACCATTGGAATGGGTTCAGGAACTCGATTACTTGTCAGAGGTAAGGCTTTTATTTTTTATATTTATTTTAGTTTTGTTTGTGTGATGGCTGATTTATTGCGCTATTTCTGTTCTTTTCTGTGCTTGTGAACATGCAGTCGCAGACAGAAACACAACTCTTCATCAGTCTTTGATAGACACTGTTGATCCAGGAGACTCAGTGAATTTGCAGTGCAGCATCTTCACTAAGAGCTGTGCAGGAGATCACAGCATCTACTGGTTCAAGCAAAGCTCAGGAGACTCTGAAGGAGTGCTTTACACCAAAGGAGAGAGAAATGGCCGCTGTAAGAACAGCACTGAGTCTCAAATGCAGAGCTGTGTCTACAGTCTCCACAAGAACAACATCAGTCGCTCTGATACTGGCATTTACTACTGTGCTGTGGCCACATGTGGAGAAATACTGCTTGGAAGAGGAACTCAACTCAATATTAGAGGTAAGGTTTCTGGAGAAATATTTGAAGCTTGTCATTCAGGAGGATTTAATTCAAATTTTGCTGGAAATACTATATGAACTAATCTCCTATCAGTATTCTGAATGACATAAAATATTTGGTAATTTCAGAAAGTGATGATGTAAATCCAACTCTGATTGCTCTTGGGATTTTAAATATCATGTTTTTGGCATACGCTGTTTTTGTGACCATAAAACAATGCAAGAAAGGTAAGATATTTATTGGGACACTTACTGCTAACATGTATTTGTAATTGCACATTCCGCTACATATATATAATGGCTTCTGTGGGTTTTTTAAGGTACATTTATGAAGACCTTTTTAAGACCAAGAGAGAAAAATATTAAACACTATAGAAGTCATACTTCCCATAGCCTATGATCACACTGCAAAAAATATATAATAATAATAATAATAATGCCACTTGGCTTAGAAAAATAATTTTAAAAAAAAATTCTAAAGCAAAACTTAATTTAAGGATGTTTAGATATTTGTTATTTATATATTTTCATTACCCTTTTAAGACCCACAGGACAACTTATTACGTTTAATTTCCTTTTAAATAATGAATTGTTTTTTCTTCATCCACAAATCTCAAGACAATCAAGTAAGTTCTTAATATTATTTCTCGGAATTGTAAATAACAACAGTAAATTTTATAATTATTATTATTTACATCTTTATATTTTACATTCAGTGTAGATTTTGAGATTTCAAAAGGTTCAATTAATACATTTTTCATTTTGAATAATACAGGCAAGTGCAAAAAAAAAATGTTGATTGTTTTCCCCTGATTATTGTAGGGTGAAGACATTCTGATTTTTGCTGCTAAAAATGATTTGATTGCAGAAGGACTCGGTGTGAAGTTTTCTGAAGAACATTCATTTGTAAAGTACAGCATGATCACTCAAAAAATGCCTACAAAATGATTCAGGCCATAAGAAGTTCAACTCAAGTCTAAATGCTGCTTAGTTAATTTTCATGATGTGCTTGCAGAAAAAAAAAGTCAGATTATTGTCTTTTTAATATAATCTGAAATGTCATTTTGAACATGTTTTATTCTGAATATAGTTGATCGCATGCACGTGGGCATTAACAGATCTCGTCAGAGCTTGTTCAACTCTTTGGCTTCACAATTCTTTTGCTCAAATAAAGAGCCAAATGTAACTCTGTTTTGTCTGTTATTGCTGCTGTATCTGTTATACATTACTGCATGTCTTTTTGTTAATACTTTCACATTTAGCAAATATGCAACATTCAAAATATTAAAACATTTAACAAAAAAAAACTGCCAATAAAGCTACTAAAGTTTTTTACTATGGATTGTATTTTATGCTCTTTGTTTTCTTGATTTTGTGCTTACATTTCTTTCCTGAAGTGCTTTTAAATATCCAGTGCACTGTTTTTTCTAAATATGTGAATTTTTGAATGCAGTTAAGTACATTTTACCCTGTGTATGCATTTGAAAACCGACAGCTGCCTAAAAAACAGAAGCTGTTTGTCTCATTGAATTTTTATACATTTAGATGCATTTATTTATTGAAAATATACTCCTGATACTGTACTGATCCTTTGATAACAAATAATGCAGAAAGGTTCATCCAATCACAAACAACTCTTTGCTCAAATTAAGTGAAATTTTATACTCGAACAAATATATGAAATATTTACTTGTCCGAAAGACAACCACGAGAAAGCTTAATATAAAGCCCTGATAGACACTATATGTATTAACATTAACAAGTATTAACTATATGTATTAACACTAAAGGAAATAAACTTTACTTTGGCTTTTGATTAATAAGAGATTCTTTGTACTAAAAGAATCTCTTGTAAGTTTCAGAACTAATATTGTCTATTGTAAAATTGTACTTAAAAACTTTTATTGACAACAGGCCGATAGAGGAAACTGCAGTAACTATCTATGATGTCATAGATTAAACACGTCCTCCACCAATGAAAAGCAATGCATAATTCCGTAGCTCCACCCACTGATTCACACAGGCCAAGGTCAGATCAAGCCACAGAGGAGCAACAAACAAGCCATTAAAGATCATTAATATCATGTAAACACAATGAAAAGGCCTACATGAATGTGCTTTTATAACTTAAAATAAATAAAAAAAATAACTCAGTTAATTGTAGGCTATAATTTCTGTGAAGCACTCCACATTAATGAGTCAAGAACGCAAAACAGCTCTGTTTTCTTTAGATTTTTTGTTGTTATAGTGGCTATACACAAATATTAGGAAAAAATTTCAGAATTCCACTCAAACTCTGAGACAGACTCAAAACCAACAAAGAAAGCTTATTATTACCTAAAGATATTTTGGAAAGTGAAAACCATGCAAACATCATAAGTTGACATCAGACAACAAAATAAAATTAAGCCAGTTTATGACCAATGTACACAATGTATCTGGCTTTATTTTTTCTTAGAGTGTGCAAATGTATATATGCATACAATGGATTTATCAAATCAAAATACTTCTGTAAAACCCCCTTACTTAAACTGGAAAGATTCATCTATATAACGCTTATCATCAAAAACAGGAAATTTGAGGTCCTTCTTTCCGGCTTCTTTTCAGTGGTAAACCACACAAATGTATTTTTGAAGCACCGAAAGAATATTAATTATATAGTTTTGAGAGTGGCCATTTTAATATAAACAGTTAACTAAGTGTTCTATTATAATACATGCATTAATAAATGAAAGAGGGTTTTGTTAAGAGTAATGGAAGGGCAGTTGGTTTAAATTTTTTCCAGTCATTCTGCTGTGGTATGTGGTGTGAAAGCATAAAAGTTAAGGTGAAAGTGCATAAGAGCCTCAGTTGACTGAAGAAGAGGCTGATGGACACATGGTAAGGAAACATTCATCTACTCTTATTTTCTAGCATGAGTAAATGGATTGATAACATGCTCATTTGTTCACTTTTTATAGGGGAATTCAAAGCAAAAGGATCATTTTGGAGGACGACTGATAATGAGATATTACTTCATTTTGTTGCTTTCCTTAACTATATGTAAATACCTAACTGTCTTTTTAAATTTTAATTAAAATACAGTTAACATTATATAATTACTTCAACCTTTTTCCACTGTTTTGTGCTTTATTTAACAATAAAGTAAACTTTACCTGCAAATTTTCAGGGCTTGTACAGTCGATAAACACATGGTTTAAACAGACGACTGATGGAAAATCCCTACAAATAGCGTCTTCATATTTAAATCAAAAGCCTAGTTGGAATCACAACTTTGAGAAAACAAATCGTTTTAATGTTGCCAATGAAGATGGTTATTTTAATCTGACCATTTTAAAGACAAAGCCTTCAGACTCTGCAACATATTACTGTGTAATCTCAGCATATCAAACCATTGGAATGGGCTCAGGAACTCGACTACTTGTTGGAGGTAGGTTTTTTACGTTTTGTTTGGTCTGTGGTGCCTGATTTTTATTTATTTCTTGTCCTGACTATTTCTGTGCTTGCAAAGATGCAGCTGCAGACAGACACACAACTCTTCATCAGTCTTTGATAGACACTGTTGATCCAGGAAACTCAGTGAATTTGCAGTGCAGCATCTTCACTGAGAGCTGTGCAGGAGATCACAGCATCTACTGGTTCAAGCAAAGCTCAGGAGACTCTGAAGGAGTGCTTTACACCAAAGGAGTGAGAAATGGCTGAGTCTCAAACGCAAAGCTGTGTCTACAGTCTCCACAAGAACAACATCAGTCGCTCTGATACTGGCATTTACTACTGTGCTGTGGCCGCATGTGGAGAAATACTGCTTGGAAGAGGAACTCAACTTAATATTAGAGGTAAGATGAAGATGAAACACAAATATCTGGTTATAATGTTGAAATGTTTAGTTAGATTTTTCCTATCTGGAAAATAATTTAATTCATTTTAATTCAAATACTACAACATAATGATCTAACAAAAGGAGAGTTCAGATACAAAATGAGCATTTTTCTTAGATTCTTATGTTTATAGTATGCTGTTATTACACTTTAAACCTTTTCATTTCCAAAAAGTGAAATATCTACAAGAATAAAATGTTTTTCTGATGGCATTTAGAGGTTTTGCATCCAAACTCTTCACATGTAAACATGTTATGTTAAAAACATATATTCATATTTGAAACATGAAGTATATGATACTAAACTGATCACGTAACAAATGTTCAGAAATTAAAATTCATTTCAATGTTGTTACAGGAACTGATTTTAATCCTGCTCTTTTTGCTTCTGGAATTTCAAATATCATATTTTTGGCCATTGTTGTTTTTCTGGGAATCAAACTCTGTAGAATTCAGATTAAAAGTAAGACTTTATGAATACAATTAATTAATTGATTAATGTAAAGCAATTGTAAGATTTAAAATAACACATGATTGCTATTTATAATAACTAGACTTTCTCTTGATTTTTAAGCATCCGCAGCTCAAACAACTCAAGTAAGTACTTCACTGTGTTGCTTTGTCAATTACATATTGAATACTAGAACTTCTAAATCTTTCCCTAAAATCTTAGAGCTTAGAAGTCTATGAAGTCATATCACATAGGCTTCCTCACTTAACTGGAGTTTCTTTTATATTTTCTCTCCATATTAGGAGGAAGACAACCTGAATTACGCATCCATTACTTTTAGGCAGAAACCTCTGAACACTAGAAGAGCCAGAGCAAAATTCTCTCAAGATCAATCTCTGTACGCACAGGTCAGAACACACCAGTAACATTCAGAGGCTAAAAGAAACGTCTATAATGCTGAAAAGTCATCAAATGTCATTGCAAGATAAAAGTTATGCCCATATTGTAAGTCTTTGTATGTTACTATGTTATTTGATTTTGTACTGTATATTTGTTGTTAGATATTTAAATTTGCTAAACCATAAAAATAAACAGGTGGGTTTGCGTGAGTTGATATATTTAGGCACAATGCATGAATGTCATTGGACTCTGCATTGCTTTTTGGAATATCAAGTAATAGCACATTTCATTTTACAAGTTTCAATGGAAAGCTTGAGTGTAGTGTCCTTCATTTGCACCTGCTAAATAAATGCACATTGGATATACTTATTTTTTTAATGTTTGCATGTGTATGTTATTGTGAAGTTTCCTATTCCCAGTAGCCAATGCAACAAAAGGGGAGGCGCTAGTCTTGCCACCTTTAGTTTCTTAATTTTAATTTCTTGTCTACATTTTTCAAATAAGTTAACTTTTACAGTATTTAGTAATATGATGTCATAAAAACAGGATATGGTGCATTTATTGTATGTTTGTGGTTAGGTTTGAGACTGATAGGCATACCACACTCACACTAAGGAAATTTGGTTTTACTTTTCACTAGCGGAAGAAAGTTTAAGCATGTCATTCACTTTTTAGAGTCTATAGAACCAGGAGGTGGTCAAACTTTTTAATTAAATTACGGTCACATTAGCTGACATTGATTAAAAAAGGAGAAGAAAAAAAAGATTTATAAATGAAGTTAATATCTAGAGCATATTGAAACAAAGAAACAAGTAGGGGCTACAATTTAAAATTATATTAGGGAAGATATTAAGGGTAAATGGTATTTCTGCAGTTAGAGTTAATCTGTGCATTAAAAACTACTTAGCGCTCAAAAAAATGTCAGAATTGCTCAAAGTGATGCAATCATTACTGAATAATATGTTGGCAATTGTCAATGGTCAGCATTCACACAAATTTAAAAAGAGACTTTCTAATTTAGCACATTTGTCATGGAAAATGTATTAAAACGTTTATTTAACATTTCACTAGAATAAAGAGTAACCTCTGCTTACAATTTACCATAATTCTAAACATGAACTGATTTCAGGATTACTGTGAAAAATTAAAGATTGCATTTTGAACTCCAGAGCACTTATGGCATCAGTAGACCATAACCATATTTGAAATCAAGTCTGTAGTCTCTCCACAAGCAGAGGCTCCACTTGGTGTAAAGTCAAAACATGAAATAAAATACTGAGAAAAAGTATAACACTTATACAATGCAAAATCCTGACTTATTACACACTGAAAACGGAGAATAAAAAACTACAGAAAACATAGAAGAACTATGCGAAAACCCTGTGAACAAAACCAGGACCCCCCTCTTCTCTCCCCCACCTCACCAAATGACAACCCCAAACTGAGTGTGCCTGATAGAGGTAAGTGGGCTTGACAAACTACCTGTAGAAAAGACTCTTTAATCTCTGACAACTTTAATCAACACTTGCGCCAGTTTTGTACATTTGCACCTGACCAGACACATTCTTACAAAAAAATAATACACTAGGCATTTATGTCGTGTGCTTCACAGAGTGGGCTTGACAAACCACCTGTAGAAACCCTCTTCTCTCTCTATAAAAGAAAAAAAAAAACACTCAAGCCCGTTAATCTAGCACCTAGTTCTCTAAGCGCTAACAGTTCCTTTGAATAATTAGCACTTCTTGTGTGTACTGCCCTCACCTTGTTGAATTGCTGAACACCTCCTCAATTGTAAGTCACTTTGGACAAAAGCATCTGCTAAATGACTAAATGTAAATGCAAAATACAGTGGCACATTCTCAAATGGCACCTTGTAACAGAGTTCAGTATTAAGGAAAGAGGCAGCATGAATCAAACGATGAACGTAACTTTAACCACAAAAAAAATTAGGCAAAGTGATCATGGACAACTGCCACACAAACAAACAAAAAGCAACATGAAACATCCTAGACCCGGCAATCTTTCGTACTTTACTGTTGACAGAACACCACCTTTAATCCATCCAGAGCCCCTCTAAGGGACGGGTTTCTGCCACTTACCGACGAGTTATCGGAGTTCGCCTCATTGTGGGTTTGGCAGAAAGTTGTATTTCGAGATGCGCAATAAGACTACATAAGCGCATTGGCTGATTTAGCTTTTTAGGTATTTAATTACAAAAACAACACTTATGAGACAATTTATTGTCAGATTTCATTTGTGATTCTACATGTTAAATTTAATCTTTAATGCTTGGTTAATAATTTTATAGAAACAGAAACAGTTTTACTGAACTTGCATATCTAAAATAGCTGCAGAGTTAAAGATGGCTGCCAAGCTTATGATAAGGGGACTGCAATATAATGGAAACTGTAAAACTACTCCACAATGCCAACTGCTGTAAAATATTAAAAGATGACAATGTTGATATAACGCCAGTCTTGTAGACTTAATAGACACACACAAGCAATGGCTGTTGGAAATTCACAAGACTCAAATGCACATGAATGTCATATCTATATAGTGGGTATGCAATCTTTGCACTACTTGGTTCCTAATACAGTATATGTATCTGTTATAGTATATTTGGAGAAGTGTTCAAGTGGTTATAAAGACTGCAGTTGTGTGAAGGCATGTGGATTTCCTGATGTGACACAATTATAGAGTTATAAAAATGCTGTGTTTTTAAGGCCCAGATTCACAGAGAGGGGCTTAGCTTAAACCAGGACTAGGCCTTAGATAAATAAGGATATTTTAACAGCTTTTATAAAAATGCTTTACAAAAACACATTACTGGTATGCATCGTGAGACAAAACAATAACAATAAGATGTGTCTGCACAAGTTACTTTTAGCTAAGACAGCTTAAAACTGCCATTAAGTCTGGGATAAGCCTTAAGCCTTGCCTGTGCAACTGGGGGTACATTTTTTTAATACTTGGGGCAGTTTTGTGCACTTACTCTCAAGTAGACAAGACCCCAGTTATGTATTTTTGAACAAGCAGGAAGCATGCTGTTTAGGATAGCCTACACATTACTATCGAATGAGCAATGGTTTATGCTTCAATATGGTGAAATAAGCCCCGCCTTCTAAATAACTGAGCTAGTTGGTAGTCATCGCATTTCACATTTTAAATGCACATCTTCAAAAGCAGGAAATTTGGGACCCTTAAAAGGTTTGTGTGTTTATATACTTCTTTGGAACAAAATATTTCCTGCTTTTTTTTTCAGTGGTAAACCACAAGTTATTTTGTAGTATAAATACATGTTACTTAGAATAGATTTTGAGAAACACCAGCTTTAGTGACACTGTTAAATATATGGTAGTATTTAAAATATATGTAAACCAGTTTGCTTGTTTGTTTGTTTGTTTTACAGTAATGGAAAGATGATTGGGTTAGATTTCTTCAAGTGATTCTGCTGTGGTATGTGGTGTGAAAGCATAAAAGTTAAGGTGAAAGTGCATAAGAGCCTCATTTCTCTGAAGTAAAGACTGATGGACACATGGTGAGGATGCATTCATTTCTTACTCTTATGCTTCAGTATGTGCATATACATTGATCATATGTTCATTTGTTTGCCTTTTGCAGGGAATTAAAAGCAGAGATAATTTTGGAAGCCAAATTATGAGATATTACCTAATTATCTTGCTGTCCTCAACAATATGTAAATATGCTCTGCCTTTCTAAATGTTAAATATAATTAAGACTTTACTATATAACACGTTCAGTTCTAAAGATATTGTTTGGGCTTTATTTTGCAGTTTGCTCCTCTGATGTGGAAGTTGTTCAGGAGGATCATGTTAAAATAGCTGCAGCGGGAGAGAAGGTGAACCTTCCTTGCACATTTTCAAAGATTCTGCAGGTGACAAAAGCATGGTTTAAAAAAACGGCTGATGGAAAACCCCTACAAATTGTGTTTTTATATTTAAATCAAAACCCCATTTGGAGTAATTACTCAGAGAATCGTTTCGACGTAATGACAGGAGAAAGTTATTTTAATCTGACCATTTTAAAGACAAAGCCGACAGACTCTGCAACGTATTACTGTGTAATCTCAACATTTTACACCATTGGAATGGGTTCAGGAACTCGATTACTTGTCAGAGGTAAGGCTTTTATTTTTTATGATTTATTGCGCTATTTCTGTCCTTTTCTGTGCTTGTGAAGATGCAGTCGCAGACAGAAACACAACTCTTCATCAGTCTTTGATAGACACTGTTGATCCAGGAAAC
>CAIGQV010016480.1:0-11498 GCA_903798115.1 Danio jaintianensis
TTCTTCTTCTTCTTCTTCTTCTTATTATTATTATTATTATTATTATTATTATTATTATTATTATGTTGGCTTGAGAAAGCCAACATACTGTTCAATTCAATTTTTTTCAATTCAATTTATTTTTATTTCTATAGCGCTTTTACAATGTAGATTGTGTCAAAGCAGCTTAACATAGAAGATTATAGTAAATTGAAACAGTGTCAGTCCAGTTTTCAGAGTTTAAGTTCAGTTTAGTTCAGTTCAGTGTGGTTTAATTTTCACTACTGAGAGTCCAAACACTGAAGAGCAAATCCATCGATACGCAGCTCCACAGGTCCTGAACCATGCGAGGAACAAACTTCACCAATTGGCGAAAGTGAAGGAAAAAAAAACTCGAGAGAAACCCGGCTAAGTTGGGCACGACCATTTCTCCTATGGTCAAACGTTTTGTGCAGAGCTGCAGTCTAGGCGCCGGAGGCTGGAGAACGTTGGACGTCCATTGTGGAGAAGCTGCAGGTGGGAGATGTCACCGGCTGGTGTACAGGCTGGCCCTTCAGGATCAATGCGAAGACTCGTCTGTCATTGGGGTCTTACAGGAATCAGTCTCATGCTCTCCACTCCTCCATGACCACCACAGCAGCTGCTCAGAATACGGCCTGGTCCAGGATTATGGAAACCTCTGGAATAATGAAAAAAAGACTAACATAAGCGCAGATGCCGTTCAAATTATAATATCTTTTGGGAAGTGTTCCCGGCTCCGGTTACCCTAAATAATGCAGACTAACAATCCTTTAGAGGATTTGTATTTCAAAAGCATTTGTGTTTTATGTGTATGCTAAAGCAAAGAGATGTGTTTTTAATCTAGTTTTAAACTGACAGAGTGTGTCTGCTTCCCAAACAGTCAATAAAATTGTAAAATTTATACGATATTTAATAGGGAGCCAATGCAATGATGAAAGAACTGGAGTAATATGATCATATTTCTTTGTTCTAGAAAGCACTCTAGCAGCTGCATTTTGAGCTAGCTGTAGTTTGTTAATTAGACCAATAGGGCAACCACCTAGTAACGCATTACAATAGTCTAACCAAGAGATCATGAAAGCATGAATAAGCTTTTCCGCATCAGACATTGATAGCATATGTCGAAGTTTATCAACATTTTTAAGATGAAAAAAATGCAGTTTTACAGATGCTTGAAATCTGGCCTTCAAACGACAGGTTGCTATCAAAAATCACCCCCAAATTTTTGACTGAAGATGGTGAAGATGGCTGAACTAAGAATCCATCAAGGGTTAGACAGTGTTCTAGGTTTTTGCGTGTGAGGTTTTTGGGTCCAATAAGCAAGACCTCAGTTTTATCTGAATTTAGTAATAAAAAGTTATTAGTCATCAAATTTTTTATATCAGCTATACAATCTGTTAATTTGTAAATTCATACACATTATCAGGTTGAGAGGAGATATAAAGTTGTGTATCATCAGCATAACAGTGGAAGCTAACTCCATGCTTTTTAATGATATCGCCTAGCGGTAGCATATATAGTGTGAAAAGTAAGGGACCAAGAACTAAGCCTTGTGGTACCCCACAGTGTACTTTTGATCTGTATGATGCTTCTTCATTAACTGATACAAATTGATAACGTTCAGATAGATAAGACCTGAACCAGGCCAATGCAGTTCCTGTAATACCAACATAATTTTCAAGCCTATGAAGGAGAATATTATGATCGATTGTATCAAATGCAGCACTGAGGTCGCTGAGGTCCCTGCAGTACTGTTATCCTACTTAAACTTATTCTTATTATTATGTTGGCTTGAGAAAGCCAACATACTGTTATGCTACTTAAACTTATTCTTATTTTATTCTTCTTATTATTATTATTATTCCGGCTTCTGACCTGATACTTACCGATCGTATCTCCTCCTAGGGCTTTGATGCTACAAGACCCAAATTTGGCCATAAAATACCTTCTGCAGTCAAGATTGTGGCTATATCTCCTCTATATAGTTTTTGAATAAAACAATTGTAAATATGACATTTTAATTGTCTAAAAAAATTTATTAGCATATAAAAAAATTTACAATCCCCAAATTTGGCCAAAAGATGTGTTGCAGATTGCAGATTATTACTATATGTATGTGGAGTAATCATAAATAACAGTTTTCCTATAAATAATTTTTTTTAATATTAAAAAATGCCTCTGGAAAGTGATATAAAGTATGAGAGTGTCCACGAGATGGCAGTACAGGACCACAGATGAAGCTGTTGTTATCTGTGTGTTAAGTTTCGTTTTTGGAGAAGGAGAAGCCATCTTTAGAGCTGTTTTACTTTCACACGTGTTGTCTAGATTAAACAAAATTCAGGCAATTTTAAAACATTCAGGTAGGTGATATTATCTTATAAGATGTGAATCTGACTGACGTGTTGTTTCTGTCTGAAGTAAACGCTGATACAGAGACTTCTCAAAAAGCGCACAAATTTAAAGCTATTTAAATTAAAACACTCCAGCGATTGTACACAAATCCAAGTATTACAAACCACTAAGGGCTGATCCTGGTGTTTGCTAACTTCATAGACTGTTACATTGAACAGTGCGTCATAACGTTGTGTTGATATATGTTATTCTCTATGCAATAACCTAGTCAATGCATGTGAAAGCAATAATTTAATCTAATACAAACTGATGCTTGCGTGGAGAACTTCACTATTGTTTACTTCATAAGACAGATCGCAGCTCAACCTTTCATAATTTCTGGAGAGATACAGAGATTTTATCGCGGCTTGTGCATCACTGAATACGGCTGCCAGATTTCTATTTCCACCTCAAACACCGGACGAAACGAAAAATTTAATTGAATAATAACAATACATTTCGTCTAAACATGGCAGATGAATTGTATTTGTATTAAGCAGATAGAAGTGAAGAGTCCGGATCCAGGTAAGACGAGTTAATTCTTCTAAAATCAGTCATTCTTATGCTCGTGGTTATGCTGATTTGCATATTTTTCTTGTCACTTAAGTCCATAATGCGTAATAAAACTGATCTGAATGCAGTGGGAAAGATAGCAGCGTCTGCAGTCTTAATGATTTATTGAAAGAGGAGTTGTTTCTGTGTGTAAAATACATCCAAAGATTCCGGACATGACCTGTAAAGACAGTGCAAGTTCCCTGATGTTTCTCGTGTTTTAAATGGCAGTTACATTAACATATTGCAACGATTTTAAGCGATTAAATATTACAAACCCATGAAAGCCTTAATCTTAAACAGGTGATGTTATCTTATAAGATATGAAACAGATTTTAGGAACGAGGTGCTGTGTCTGTCTGAAGTAAACACAGGCAGTGTGACAGTGTGTCTCGCGATCTCGAGAGGAGGAATATTTTCTCTCTCGATATGTCACGATCGCGTTTCGACTCTGAACTGAATGTTTGCAACCGTCATGGAGTGTTAGACTTAACAGTCAACTAATACAGCCAATGTGCCTGTGAATCAGATCGCGCGAGCCAGCAGCTGGAGAGATCTCCTCGTCAAATTGGTCAAAATGTAAGTGAAAAATGTGTAATAAAACTGATCTGAATGCAGTCGGAAAGATAGCAGCGTCTGCAGTCTTAATGATTTATTGAAAGAGGAGTTTTTTTTGTGTAAAATACATCCAGATTCCGGACATGAGCTGTAAAAACAGTGCAAGTTCCCTGATGTTTCTCGTGGTTTAAATGGCTGTTACATTCATATATTGCAACGATTTTAAACGATTAAATATTACGAAAACCCACGAAAGCCTAAATAACGGGTTTGTAGGTCATGATTCACGAGTTGAAACATGAATGCGTTGCATGCGCGATGGGTGTCGGAAAACTCTGAATGAACTATGATCTCGAAAAAGGAAAAAATAATACATGTGGCTGTGGCCTGAGTCAAAAACTAAACCTCCCTCTAAAACTGCTAATGTAGTAGTGAACTAATGTACTATATTTAACTTATAAAAATTATTATGTCTGTTTGAAAGAATAAAGGATCTTTCACAGGATCTTTCAGTTTAATATGGCAAGACACGTTTATGTCGTTCAACTCCATTCTGTATGGCAAGCCAAATTTGTATGTATGCATTTAACTAAATGATCATTAGATATCATATGCTTTTATTAAATATATATATTTACAGCGTTTATATATCCCAGTAGTGACTTGCTATTCTATTAGTCATTAGTGCTACTTATATTACTGCTACATAATCATTATGTTGGCATGAGAAAACCAACATACTGTCATGCTATTTAAACTTAATTTGACAGAAAGCTGTCCTGTGTTGTGATTTGTTACTGTATCTTTGAATACTGGTCACACTTACAGTTGTCAAATAAATAATTTAAGCATTATATTTTCAATGATAAATATGGCAAGCCATTTTACGTTAAGTCCAAGTCCAGTTTTTGACTGTCATAGAGTTGGGTTGATTCATATCATTCATACTGCCAAGAAGCTGTGATATATCATCACTCTAAGCTGTCAATCAGATCCATAGCAACAAAACAGACTAGTAACCATTTATCAACAGTGATATCTCAGCATCAGAACAGCTGGGTATTGGCTTGTTTGACTCATGCTAGCAAATGGGACTTCTTGTATGCTACACATGCTAGCAGTGATTAGCTACATGTTAATGACGATTAACTACATGCTATAACCTGCTAGAAATGCTTGCTAAGTATCATAGATATATACACTTGATATCGCATACGGACCCTCAGCATGCGTCAATAGCGCCGCCATATTTGTACAGGGCTCCCAGTACAAATGTCATTCAACTGCACTAGTCAAGACAGTGTGCCAATGATGCTGGACTTTAGCGCTGCTTACGGGTGTAGTAACGAGCAAACAAAGAAAACAAAGCACAAAGGCAGACATTTCATAGGTAAGATTTCGTTTTTTACATGTTACAAACTTTTGTGCTCAACAAGTAACGTTTTTGATGATAATACTGTATCTTACTGCACTGATCATAAGGCAAAGTAGCATCAACTTGCACTGAATTCTAGGCTTATGCTAGTTTTATTGAGTAAAATAAGCAAACAATGTAAATGAAATATGACAACAAGACGCTGCGCTGCTAGAAACTTGTATTGTTGTCGGCAATGAGTCGTTCATAACGGAGATTCATTCACAAACGAATCGCTCCTCCGTTAGAATGAGAAGTGAAAGCGGGAGAGGGGGTGTGTTTCAGGACACGGATTAGATCAAATTTAACAGGGAGGGAGGATAATATATTTCCATGCACACAAACACACACTCTTTATCGGCAATGCCCGTGCGGTCACTGATCCATCGATGTAGAAAAGTGATGTAAAATTATAATTTTCGTAATGAATTTTTATTTTTTTTTGCGTACTGACCACGGGGGAAAATTCCCGATCATAGATATATGTATATATGTGTATATCTCTGGCTCTGGATGGCCACAGTCCTCCACTGCACCTTGGTCCTGCATTCATTTCAAAGGAGCGCTACCCTGTACTAAAATGGCGGCTCTATTGACGCATTCCTTCCAATAGACAACAATAGGCCAGGCGACATCTAGTATATCTATGGCTAAGTATTAGGATTTGATCAAACATGTAAATGAGGCTTACCAATTAACAACCCAATGGACCCTAGTAACTGCCTAGGAACCACTCAGAACACCCTAGCAACCGCCCAGTAATGCCTTAGCAACACCTTAGCAACTGCCTAGCAACCACTTATCAACCTCTGTGCTTCCTGCCAACTGCCTTTGAGTCCCAGCGCAGTCACTCACGTTGGCTTTCTCAAGCCAACATCAAAATTCGTCAACGAACTTTAGGGTCTAGTTATATATATAATGCAAAATGATTCAGGGACATGGATTCAGTCAAGTGTGTCCAAACTTTTGACTGGTAGAGTAGGCGCATAGCATAGATTTACATTCCACCAAATGTCTTGAGTGTGCTGCTAATTACCTGCCTTACCTTACCTGCCCTGTGCATTGGTGTACTCAAGTCTGTTGTTAGCTTGTTGGCCTTAACTTTAATTACATTTATATCAACTCATAGCAGCCCCCAACCCCAATATGTGTCTGTTGTTATGGCATTATCTCATCTCTCAGAACCCTTCCCATTTCGCGATGAACAATATTGCTTTAATGACTTTAATTTGTTTCATTGTGTTTTAATTCTTGGCATAAATAATTTTGCTCATTATACAGTAACACTTTTACAGTTAGGTGTTTCATATTGCATGCCACCATGAATAGACCATCTCATCAAAGCTCTGCCCACATAAACAGAGAATTAAAAAAAGACAAGGAATATTCCACAGCTGAATTAGCACAAGACACACTACTCTTGAACTGTGTGTCCTTCTCCTGCATCGGTAAGCAAATAGAATTAAACTGTATTTCTCCCTCAACTTGTTAATGCTGTCATGGTAGGTCAGCTGCAAATGTCAAAGCACATCTTGCTATTAATAGAGCTCTACTTTTACAGTTAACATCTGGGTCATGTTTTTATATATTTATTTATTTCAAACAGCAGTTAATTCCATGTAATCCAGTTCATGTTTTTTGACAATACACTTCGTGCTACAAAAATTTGAATAGATAGACTCTAATAACAGCTTCTGAATTAACATTGATTCTTGCCAGTGACAAAAACAAGGCTCATGTGTCAGAATAATAACAGTGCCAGTCCAATCAGAGCCTCCATACTGTGATGGAAATATACACACAGCAAACAAACAATTTAACATTCAATGGGCTCAAAAATCAGCTGTCAGTTTAAGTATAGTTATCACTAAATAGATTTGTAGGTTGTGAAATAATGACAAACCTGTTGTTAATTGCATCTGAAGAATCAACTGAAATTGTTTTATTGGTGTTTAAAATTAAGAAAATGTAAATAGCCTAGCAATGTGCTTCATCCTAGTCAGGTGGTTTGTCCCCCCCCTCCCCCACACCCTAAATAAAATTCAACAATGATCTGTGTGATTTTAGTATTTTAAGCAAACCTACAAAATTATAATAAAATTGAATAGCTTAAATTGATCCTCTAAAATACATTTTGCTATAAAAATTTAATGAAACTGCATTCCTGTTATTACGCTTAAAGGATCCAATGATGTCACTTCCTTGCCTTCATGAAGTATTATGTAGTGTGTCTATAATAATCACAAAAAAATGCTGTGATACTGCTGTATTTTACATTTTAATAAACAAGCAAACAAACAAACTGTTGAACTGAAGTATGTGAAAAGATGTCACTGTGTAGTGAGAGAAGCCAAAATCACATCTCAGGTCCGTCCATCCAAAAACATAATACACACTAGGTAATACACACTAGATACACATTTGAAAGATCTGCAGCAACTGTCTGATGCTATCTCTGAGGAATATTTCCAGTACCTTGTTGAATCTATGCCATGAAGGATTAAGGCAGTTCTGAAGGCAAAAGGGGTCCAACCCGGTACTAGTAAGCTGTACCTAATAAAGTGGCCGGTGAGTGTAGCGTGCCTGAACTTCACAGGAAGTAGATTTCCTCTCTGCAGAGATGGAGGCTTATGAGCGATAAGACAGAATGAGAAGGAAGTACTCCCCTTCACACCTGCTTAAAGTGCCAGATCAGCAGAAGTCATGCATGGAAGCTGTTACGAGAAGATAAATTTACAGGAGCTTCTGCTCTTATAATCAAAAATGTGAAAATTCTTTGTAATTATTTGTGGCTCTTGCTGTCACATCAATGACATCTCAAAATCCAGCAGCTCTTTAAAGAAAGGTGGGCTGTTACATTTTTTGTAAAGAAGAAGAAACAAAATATATAAATATCAGAGAGATCACAGATATCGATATATCAGACGATATTTTTTATAAGCATATTATAGTACATTACCTGTCAAAAGGACACTTTCCCATTGTGTGTCCAACTCTAAGTAGTATTATACTTAGAAACCAGTATATACATAAACATAATTAATATATAAACATGTTTGTGATTTTTCAAATGTAAAAATCTGAAATTAATAACTAATAACAATATTTAAACTGATTTGATGTTCTGACCATCTTTTTTATTTAGTAATGTTTAGTAAAATAAAATGAACTTAATGTACTTCATTTTATTTTATGGGCATCTTAATGGGATTACATTTTTAGTAATAAAAATGTTTAATTAATGAAATCATGAATCTTATACAATTTATTCATTCATTTTCCTTCGGCTTAGTCCCTTATTTATCATGGGTCGCCACAGCGGAATGAACCGGCAACTATTTCAGCATATGTTTTACAAAGCGAATGCCCTTGCAGCCGTGACCCAGTACTGGGAAACTCTCTCATTCACACACGCACTCATACACTATCGCCAATTTAGTTCATCCAATTCACTTATAGCGCATGTCTTTGGACTGTGGGGGAAACCGATGGCTCGATGGTTAGCACCGTCGCCTCACAGCAAGAAGGTCGCTGGTTCAAGTCCCGGCTGGGCCAGTTGGCATTTCTGTGTGAAGTTTGCATGTTCTCCCCATGTTCGCATGGGTTTCCTCCGTGTGCTCCGGTTTCCCCCACAGTCCAAAGTCATGCTATACAGGTGAATTGAATAGACTAAATTGGCCATAGTGTATGTGTGTGAATGAGTGTGTATGGATGTTTCCCAGTGCTGGGTTACAGTTGGAAGGGCATCCGGTGTGTAAAACATATGCTGGATAAGTTGGCGGTTCATTCCGCGGTGGCGACCCCTGATGAATAAAGGGACTAAGCCGAAGGAAAATGAATGAATGAATTAATGATTTCTAATTGTTTCATCTGATAAAATCAACATACATCTATCCAGAGCTACTATATGCAGTGGCTTTGGCTTTTACTTTTTGTTTTATGCAGCATCAGACTAACAAACTATGTGCATGACAGACAAACTATTGTCATATTTATGAGTCCAAATAGTAAGTGCCAGTTGTACAACACTATTGTGTTTTGCTGTATTCGTTTACTGATGCAGTACAGCCAACTGAACACACTGATGTTCTGCCACTTGCTGCACAGAACAGAAGCCCAGAGAGAAAACACTGCACTGGGAGAGTCAGAGCTTGTCCTCACAGGGCAATACTAGAGGAATATTCCAGCTGAACGACAGCTAAGGCTTATCCAAAAACATAGTAAAACAAGATAAAAAGATGTTAATATGATGAATATAAGTGCTGTGAGAAACAGCTACTGAGAACATCTTGGTTACATCCGTAACCCACATTCCCCGAAGAAGGGAACGGAGGCGTGTGTCTGAGAGAGTTTAGGAGTATGCTAGACAACGAATCACTCTGAAGAGTAAGAAAATGGGCCAATGAATGCCTATAAGCTGGCAGCTGGTGCTGGTGATTAATAATTATAAGAGTATATAACAAGCACATGCAGAGAGTGCTTCAGACTTTAGTCGCTGTAGAAGCCAAACACTTAGCCATCAGCCGGAGACCCAGCTGCTGTGGCAAGGGAGACACATGTCTCTGCTCCCTGCTTCCGGGAACATGGGTTATGAACGTAACCAGGACGTTCTCCTTCAGAGTGAACTTCGACGTGTGTCTGAGACATGAAGAGTGTAAGCAAAGCGCCACACGAGCTGAGCCCGTCATGCACCTGGTGAGAAGTTTGCCAAGCATAGCGTGAGCGCACAAGCATCACCAAGGGCGCAAACTTCCAACGTCCCCAGGCCCTTTAATTACCAGAATATGCGAATAATTTTTAATTTAGGGGGTCGAATATTATATAGCTAACTGTAGTCTAGGAATGTTAGAAATACGACAGTATGTTGGGGAAGTGTGCCAGTCCTGAAGGGGAAGGACGCTGCGGAGGCGACCTGCTACCGAAATAGGGAGACCTGGTGACAGAAAAGCAAATGGGCCAGCCAGGGGGACCACTACATATAATACGCTGGTTAGCGGGTAGGGATTACACGGGTGAAAGGGGGGAATGCTCCATGGCTGCAATGCTGGCACTGATCCCCAGCACAGGGGTAGACCGAGCAGGCATACCATTATCGTACTGGGCCAGGCACCTTCTCTGAGTCGGGTGCTGAGGGCCTCAGAGGAACTCTCTAGGGTTCGCCAGATGAGGAACTGGCTAAGCAGAGCAGAATAAGCGCAAGCATCTCCGGTAGGAAAAAAGGCGCAGTAGTCGTTTTTGGACACAGAGTTTACTTTAATAGAATACTTAGGATAATTCCAGTCAATCGGGAGGAAACCAGCTCCAACCAGACATAGAATCTCGCAAATGTGTTAAGTGTCACCCAGCCCGCAGCTCTACAGAATCTGTTAGAGAGGCTCTGCATACTAACGCCCAAAAGGAGGCAACACTCTTTGTTAAGTGTGCTCTTACTCCCGGGGGACACAGGGGTGGAATGGATTTAACCATCTTGCGCCATGCGAGGAGCGCTGCATTGCTCCGGCTGAGGCAACAGATAAGCCCCCACTGTAATTCTCAGATCTGCCCGAGTGCTCACTGCTTTTATGGGGAACAACAGGGGTGGCTCACACTTTTGCAAGTACAAGCCACGATCTCAGCTGCGCAACAGCCATGCCCTCGCAGTGAGAGCCTGAGCTGTCCGCAAGCACTGCATCAACATGCTGGACCCCCAGACCTGTGATGCAGTACCTGTGCCCATCATCCGGAGATAGGAACCACCGCATCCAGAAACGCACGGTTGGAACAGCGTCTGGAAAAAGACATGTTGCCTGACCGTGTTGCTCTTTTTTTTGGAAATCTGCTCTTTTATTAGACTGCTCTTTTAGAAGTACCCAGCTAAACACCCAGACATGGGTGAATCACCCAGCTTGACCGCTGGTGCTTGCATCATCACCTGCACTGGATACATGAAGCTTTATCTCTCTGGATTCATCTCAACAGATGTTATATCTTCAGTTTTTTAAAGCTTTCTGAATCCAAAAGTCTAAAGCACTGTCTGCATGTGCTGGTTATATACTCTAATAATGATTAATCACCAGCACCTGCGGAGCTGTGCTCTGCCAACTCATAGGCATTCATTGGCCTGTTTTTTTACTCTTACTCTTTTCACTAAACATGGAATTGTTTTGTCACTACATATAGATATATATGAATTATTGTCATTGATATTAGGCATGGGACGATAACCAGTTTTAAGGTTTATTGCAGTTTGGAAAAGTCAAGGTTTTAAAACCGCAAAATTTTCTGTTATACTGTTCCTGCGGTATATGTATGTTTTTTGTGGGTTTTTTTTTAATGTGTTTTATTTTATTTAGTTTTTAGGGCAACAGTATCTCCAGCAGAAAATGACCCTCCACATCAAAAGCTACTGTTTAGTCCACGATTCAGCAAACATCTGAAAAACAAAACTTTTATCAACCAACATCCAAGCATGCTATAGACCTGAACAGTGCAGTGGCGTACTTTATATCCAAAGAAAAGAAAGACATCCAAAGATGCCTTTTCAAGTTGTAATTTCTTTTTTTTTTTTTTTTGCAGTGATTTATTTTAACTATTTAGCCAGACA
>CAIGQV010016486.1:0-12171 GCA_903798115.1 Danio jaintianensis
CTGTTTCGGTAGTCCATCTTTTCACAGATCTTAATACAGGTTTGGCTGTTTTCAGTTTCTGCCTGTAGGTTGGTATGAGATGAATCAAACAATGGTCAGAGTGCCCCAAAGCTGCTCGTTGGACAGAGCGGTATGCATCCTTTATTGTGGTATAGCAGTGATCCAATATGTTACTGTCTCTTGTGGGACATGTAACATGCTGTCTATATTTTGGCAGTTCGCGGGATAGTTTTGCTTTGTTAAAATCCCCGAGAATTATTAAAACAGAGTCCGGGTGTTGTTGCTCGATTTCCGTGATCTGATCGGCTAGTTTCTGTATCGCCAGGCCCGCGTGCGCGTGCGGAGGAATGTAAACACTGACGAGAATGAACGAGCAGAACTCACGCGGCGAGTAGAAAGGCTTACAGTTAATAAACAGTGCTTCTAGGTCGGGACAGCACATCTTCTTTAAAACTGTTACATCTGTACACCACCTTTCATTGATGTAAAAGCATGTCCCACCACCGCGCGATTTCCGCGTTGATTCTCTGTCGCGATCCGCTCTGAACAGCTGATAGCCCGGTAGATGAAGCGCGTTGTCCGGTATGGCGTCGTTCAGCCAGGTTTCCGTGAAACACAGAGCAGCAGAATGCAAAAAATCCCTGTTTGTCTGAGAGAGCAGAATGAGTTCGTCTATTTTGTTGGGTAGAGAGCGGAGATTCGCCAGATGGATGCTAGGCAACGCAGTTCGAAACCCGCGCTGTCTGAGTTTCACAAGCGCGCCTGCTCGCTTCCCTCGTCTGCGCGCCCGACAGCGTTTGAGCAGCACCGCGGCTCCGCCGACAACAATGTCCAACAAAACATCACATAAATCCAAGTCTGGAAAAACATTTGGTGGTGTATGTGTCCGAATGTCCAACAATTCGTCTCTGGTGAAACTAATTGTAGGAATGTGACTCAAGACGGGACAAACTAACAAAAACATAAAAACAACAGCAGAGCTCAACACGGAGGCGGCCATCTTCGTCGGCGCCATCTTGTATAGCATAACTATATATATATAACATGTCTTTTAAAGATATCTGTAACATCATTAAAAATATCTTAAATTGACTTTTGACTAGTCAAAATATATTTACAGGTACCTCGAATCTGATTTCTTACTAGTACAATTATAATAGCAGACATCTCTAATTGTCATTGACTAGTCTAATTATAATTATCACTCGTTAAAAATGCAATTGGGCGACGCGGTGGCGCAGTGGGTAGCACGTTCGCCTCACAGCAAGAAGGTCGCTGGTTCGAGCCTCGGCTGGGTCAGTTGGCATTTCTGTGTGGAGTTTGCATGTTCTCCCCGTGTTCGCGTGGGTTTCCTCCGGGTGCTCCGGTTTCCCCCACAAGTCCAAAGACATGCGGTATAGGTGAATTGGGTAAGCTAAAATTGTCCGTAGTGTATGTGTGTGAATGAGTGTGTATGAATGTTTCCCAGTGATGGGTTGCAGCTGGAAGGGCATCCGCTGCGTAAAACATATGCTGGATAAGTTGGCGGTTCATTCCGCTGTGGCGACCCCAGATTAATAAAGGGACTAAGCCGAAAAGAAAATGAATGAATGAATGCAATTGTTGATATCTTTAAATATATTTATGGATAGTCAGAACAAAGGTTTAAATGCTAAATGGCTTGCCATGTCATACCCCTCTTGGATATACTATAAACTCTTTTGCTTTTCTATATTATTAGGTGTATTTTCTCCTGCCATGGAAACAAACTTATGTCCCATCTTGTTATGACTGGCTGCGATAGCTTTTGTATGACGAGGTTTTGTAAGGTTTTTTAAATGAATGATTTTATATGTGTATTGTTATGCAGACTTGATATATTCTGCACTGATCAAGCACTTGTTTTTTTGTTGTTGTTTTTTTAACCATGAACTTCCCTTCCAGGATATTTTATTAAGTACATTTCACATATATATATTTTTATAAAACATCAACGGAATACAAGGCTATCATTTCAATTTAGTATCCCGAACCACTAAATCTATAACGCGTTCGGGAGAGTAACGTACGTAAACATTACTACTATTTTGAAAACAAAATGGCCGCCGACCTCTGCACTCTGTGATTGACATGTCATTGAACCAATAGCTGGATCAAAGAAGTGCTACAACCACCAACATCCAAGGAGCTTCAAAACGAGAATCAGTCCCGCCCTCTCTTTGACGTGAATGGACCAACTCAGTCGCAACGAGTAACAATTGAGCATGTTAAACACGAGTGCTTAAAGCATAAGAGAAGAGAGAAAGGAAATAATAGATATCTTAAAGAGAAAGGTAAGGAAATTAAAAACATTGGGTACTTACTGGGACATGAGTTCAACAGCGACAATGTAAGGTATAGTATTTTTACAGGGTTAGATAAACGCACGTAATATACATTTAAATAATTAATGTAAACAAATAAGCGCTCTGTTTAAATTCTGGAGATTAATGAGCTCAGTGTGGAGGGGGGAGGAGCTGAACACGCTGCGCCAACCGATTCCTGAGCTCAGAAATCGCGAGATTGAAACAGTGCAATGGCAAACAAGTACAACAGTCTCTGTTTTCATAAGTACAGTAGAGAAATGGTATGCATGAAAATGCAGTTCGCCTTTAACTAAGAGTTGCAATGACCTTGAATATGACTTCGGCCAGATAAGCTTGTGTTATTAATGTTAATATACTAAGCATAGTTATTTTTCACTACGATCAAAGTAGTTAAGTACTGATTAAAATAAATAAAAATAAATAAAAAATCATGCCATGGCAACTCATGCGTCCATTCCATACACAAGGAGCGTCACGAGAGAGTTTACACGTACAAGTTGTTCGGTGGTGTAATGGCAAGGAAACGAGCAAATAACTTCCCGCTCGACAGCGATGAATTAGAGGACATTTCTGACGAATGGAGTAGTGTTTCATCCATTGACTCTGCAGTAGATACATTTGCATTTTAAGCAAATTTACAGGATTATTTAAGGGTTAAAAACTCTACTACACCATCACGTTACTACCCTGCATTCAAGAGGAACCTACAGGATACTAGCCCATGCCACGCTCCATACCCTCAGCCCACCATCTCTCTGCCAGAATAAGATCAAGCCGGACTGTCAAATAAACAGCAAGAAAGCCACGCCCCAACCGAACCTCCCCTAGACTCCGCCAGAAACATTCCAGGATCACCCTCGCCACAACAGCACTGACCATCAAACGGACATTCCCTTCGACAATAGAAACTCAGCAACTGGCTCCAGAAACAGAACTGCCTCCAACAACCATCCCACATCCGACTCCAGTCCTTCCTTATTAAGAGATGATATTACCATAAATCACCCCATGCATCACCTGCACCAAACATCCATCTCTCCTATCCTACAAGCAGTATCCCCCAGCACATTACAATCATCTTACAGCTTGGAATGCATTTAAACAATTCCATTCCCTCTACAACACCACATTTCCCAATTTTTCTTTGCTCACAATAACTTCATTCATTATATACCTCCATATATACAAACATAGTAGCCAGCTCCATCAGAAGCTACTTAAGTGGCTTCCAATTCTTCCACTAATTAATACACGGCTCCGTATCAAATTCTATAGCCAATGCCCAAACCAGCCTTTTTATCAAAGGCATCCAAAGCCCCCCCCCTCCCCTCCCAGATTCCAGGCTGCCCATCACACACCACATACTGTCCAAATGCATTTCCACACTCCGGAAAGGCTATTTATCCACCCACACTGACCGAACCCCCGACGCCAAGTTCATACTCTTTTCGGATTCCTTAGATGTTCCGAAATTTCTATAACGTCAAAAATTTTTACCCCAAACATCCACCCCACTATTTCAGATCTAGCACTTATCGATGGGGAAACGATATCTTTCCTTATCAAGAAAAGCAAAACAGACCAATCACGCAAAGGACACTACATATGTATTTTTGACATCCCCTCCCCTACACGCCCATTCCAAACACTCCTAGCATACATACACTACAGGAGAACCCTCAGCACTAGCCCTTCCTCCCCCCTATTTATAGAGGACTCATCCCACCCCATCACACGCTTTTGGTTCCAAAGACACCTAAAAGCAGTCCTTCACCTTTCAGGATTTTCACCAGAATCCTACTCTAGCCACTCATTTAGAATTGGAGCTGCCACCACAGCAGCACACAAAGGGCTATCACAGCATCACATACAAACCCTAGGCAGGTGGTCATCCGATGCTTTCAAATCATACATTCGCCTCAGCCAAAGCCACCTCAAAGCAGCCCAAAAGTCCCTTTCCAGATGAAATATTTCCCAGCCTTGTTTCTTCCTACCCCAACTTCAGCAGTCCCCGTCACCTCGCCTAGCTTCCCACCGCTCTCAGGAGTCTCCATACCCTCCCTCCCTCCCCGACTCCTGCCAGAGCAGCCTTTGATAGCTCATCTTACCCGAGCTGTGACTTCGAGCTTCGAGTCACGTCACTGCCCCTCCCCCAGCTCCAGCGTCGCGTGCCTGCGCGCGCGCCGGATGGGCGCGCGTACCCGGGCATATGCGTATGATGTAGATATGCGTCCGCACATACTCAAATTCGCGGACGCATGTCGACACCACGCTGGCTCCCCAAGCCTCCCTCGTCACCCTCTAAAAGGAGTCTCCACCGCCCAATCCCTTTTCCCCGACTCCCGCTAGAGCCAGCCTTTCTAGCTCAACTTCCCGAGCTGTGACTTCGAGCTGGAGTCACGTCACCCCCCCCCGGCCTTAGCTTCATGCATTTGATCGATAGTTCGCATGCGCATACATGCGAATATATCGATCATTCGCACATGTACGTCCAAATACAACCCAGTATGCGGGCACATATTTCAGCTGTCACTCCCAAGCTCTAGTCCCCGCAGGGGCGGTCCTCGAGCACCTACTCCGGCAGGCACCCCCACCCTTTCACCCTAAAAAAATCCCGATTCCTGCCGTAGCCAGCCTATCTAGCTCAACTTCCCGAGCTGTGACTTCGAGCTTCGAGTCACGTCACCGCCCCCCCTTAGGTATTAGGCCAACCCATCATATTTATATGTATATCTATATATGCTTATATACATATACATTTATATATATTCTGCCCCCGGGGACTTGCATCTCTCTTCTTCTTCCTCCTTCCCAGCCACTATATCCAGCAGCCAGATATAGCAACTTTTTCAGCCTTTTGGGGGGCGTTCTCCGAATACACGGCTGCTGTCCCAAGCCGATAGCTCTTTTGGAGGCTTTCGAGAAACACCTGATCTCGTATCCCTCCTAATGCTCATTGACCAGGCGGGAACCTTGGGCTCATCTATCTCCGAGCTCAGGGTTGTCTCCCGGGACAGCATGCCAAATCTGCTATCATAGTCGAGCATTATCTAAGTGCGAACTCTTGAAGTGAAGTTTCACAAACTAATTTCGAGAGGAGCACGTGATATGAACGACGACAGCTGATACCTATCGATAATCATTAGCCAACCTATCAGATCATTACGAATCACTATAAATACCCTACCTAAAAAATCTCATTCCCTATCTTCATTTTCGGAAACCCCCCCCTCCACCCCTATCATTCCCCTATCCTTCTCCCTGATCGGGCGACACGGTGACTCAACGAGGAAACCAAGGTTCAAGTGCTATTTGAACCAGTGAGTACTCTGAGCGGAGTTTGCATGTTCTCCCCGTGTTCGCGTGGGTTTTCCCCGGGTACTCCGGTTTCCTCCCACAATCTAAAAACATGCACATAAACAAACCGTAATAATCAGTCACAAGCACTTAAACACACACTTACCGTATTAATTAGAACCAAAGGGAGGCTTTCGAGAAACACCTGATCTCGTATCCCTCCTAATGCTCATTGACTAGGCGGGAACCTTGGGCTCATCTATCTCCGAGCTCAGGGTTCTCTCCCGGGACAGCATGCCAAATCTGCTATTATAGTCGAGCATTATCTAAGTGCGAACTCTTGAAAATATGTAAAACATTTCACCACAGTTAGTCTGGTCACTGAATTCACAAGTCTGACTCAAAGGGACCGTTCACTCAAAAATAAAAACGTGCTATTTGTGGCGGGAGAGGTAATTAGTTTCTTTGAGTCACGGATTCCCGGGTCTTTGTTGCTGCCCTATCACTAAACACCATTTGGGCTATAAAAACCAGAAAACATTTGCTACCTGAAATGCGTCACTTGATGGGCTGCTGCGCCATGAACGCGCTTCTGTCACTTCCTGGACCTGCCGAGGGCACTCGAGATACTAGTCTGGTTGGATATTGCTTTACCTAAAGCGTTGTTTGGTGTTTGGTGTTGTTTGGTAAATTAGTGTAATTTTTTTATTATATTGGGAGTTTTGAGCCTCCATCTGCCCTCCGTCACATCTTGGCGTAGTCGGCAGGGTCTCCACCATAATTTGGCATCAGAGACATTGGTTTGTTTGTGTTTTTTTTCCTCAGTTTCTTTTTGGAAAACAGGACAGCCGTGTGTGGTCTTTTGAATAGTTTCATTCTAGTGGTCCTCTCCTTCCTGGGGTAAGTTTTTTTTTTTTCCCTTTCTACTATAATGAATGATGAATTACAAGAATTGCGAGATTTGGTAGTTCAGTTGAGAACTGACAATGCATGGCTGCAGCAGGCTCAGGCACCGGTTGGGTTGCCTGGCCCTGATGCTGCCCTCCCTAGTACCTCTATGGTTCCGCCTGTTGTACCTCTGCCATCTGGTGTTACACCAGAGCGATTTGTTTTCGTGCCACGAGATCGGCGAGTTCACGAGTTCAATGGCAGATCGGGTTTGACAATTGATGAATGGGTTGAGGAGGCACAGGCATGCATAAGGTTACGTTACATGTCGATAGCAGATAAAGCTTTCTTTTTAATTGATCATTTGGAAGGAGAGGCCAGAGAAGAGATCAGATACCGTTCTGATCTAGAACGCGGGGATCCCGACAAAATTATCAAAGCCTTGCGTGATGTCTATGGTTGCTCTCAGTCGTATGTTTCCATGCAAGAAGCCTTCTTTTCTAGATAGCAACTTGAGGGTGAGAATCTTTTAGAGTTTTCTCTTGCACTTATGGGCTTGTTAGAAGGGGTTAAAAATCGAGCGCCACATGTTATCCCCAATGCAGAAATTTTGTTACGGGACCAATTTGTCAAGCACGTCACAGATAGCGCCCTGAGGCGAGAGCTGAAGCAGATGGTTTGTCGCCAGCCTACTGCTACCTTATTAGAGGTTCGTAGTGAGGCAATTAGATGGGAACAAGAGGGGATGCCCGGGGGAGCAAGGGGGCGTAGTCAGTCGGTCCCATTAACTTATGGTATACAATATGGGGTACGCAGTGTGTTCCACCCACAGGAATGGTTAGGTCATCACAACAGTTAGAGTTGGGTGAACTAAGGGAAATGTTGCGGCAGCAACAACAGCAGTTAAATCAGCTAACTCAAACATTTGCACGGTTCCAAACGTCACATATACAAAGTCATTCTTCTCGATTAGGTCCAATTGTTTGTAGACAGTGTCAACAACCATGCTATTTCGCCCGTGAATGTAGGGGGCAAAGAGGTTTCCCACACCCTCCTCAGGCCACATCAGGTTTTGTTGCAGCTGAGAACGGACAACCGCGTTCACCCCAACCGTCGGAAAACTAGCCCCCACCAGGTTGAGGAGTCACAGCCTGGGTGGGGAAGGGATTCTTACTCAAGTAAGATTCTCGCGCACCGCTCAGTTTCCAATTTGATCTCCTCTTGCCCACATGTGACTGCCCTTGTAGGGGGTGTTGCAGTGCCCTGTTTGGTGGACACCGGTTCAATGGTGTCAACCATTACAGAGAGTTGCTTTCGACAACATTTTGAGCCATGGGGCCTGGCTCGCCTTCAAAATTGTCAGTGGTTACAGCTTTGAGCAGCCAATGGGCTTACTATTCCATATGTAGGGTACTTAGAGTTAGATGTAAAACTTTGTGGCAAGTTAGTTACTGGGTGTGGCGTCCTGGTGGTCCGGGACCCTCTAGACGGTATGAGTTTGGAGGTTCCTGGAGTACTGGGGATGAACATTCTCGCCCGGTGCTACCAGGAGCTGTTTGGGCAGCACAGGAATGCCCTTTTCAACCTACCCGTGTTAACACAATTGCCTAGTGTGTCGAGTGCCTTACAGTATTGTCATCAAGTAAGTGCTAGGAAACTTTCTGATCATGTGGGGTGCGTGCGGGTTCGTGGACGTAAAGTGTGTCGCATTCCAGGTGGCACAATGAAGCTAGTGGCTGCAACCTGTTCGGCCCAGTATTTTGGTCATGTTGTTTTGTTTGAGCCCCCAGAGTCAGGCCTCCCTGCTAGACTTTTGGCATCACTAGCTTTGGTAAGTATAAACCGGGGAACAGTCTATGTACTAATAGTAAATGTTGGCATAGTGGAGGTAGTGCTTCGTCCTGCAACAGTGATGGGCAATTTCAAAGAGGTGTATGTAGTTAGTTTGCCAGCCGGGGTGAGTAAAGAAAAACCAGTGGCTGCTACAGTTCAATCTCATAGTGTGGTGGGGAGTCCTTCATTATCCCAACAGGTTGAGTCACTCGATTTATCTGTTTTGTCTCCTCATGAGCAGAGTCAGGTTAGGGCTTTCCTGCAGGAGTACCAAGCTGTGTTTACGGATCATGAGAGTGATCTAAGTTATACCAGTCTCATTTCCCATGACATACCTTTATTGGTTGATTCTCCAGTGCGGCAACGATATCGGTGAATACCACCATCTGAGTATGAGTTGGTGAAGACCCATATCAATCAGTTGTTGGAGGCTGGAATAGTTAGGGAGAGTTGCAGTCCCTATGCATCCCTCCTAGTCTTGGCATTCAAATGACGGTAGTCTACGCACATGCGCAGGCTACCGTCCTTCTTTTTTACCAAAACTATCGGGGATGCATTTCCACTGCCTTGCATTGAGGAGTCCTTGGACTCCTTATCTGGTGCTCGCTGGTTTTGTACATTGGATTTGGCCAGCAGGTATTTGCAAGTTCCAGTTTCTGGGCAGGATAAGTTTGAATTGTTCGAATGGAACCGTATGCCCTTTGGTCTTTGTAATGCTCCAAGTACTTTCCAAAGGTTGATGGAACGGTTATTCAAGGATCAGCGGTGTCAGTCGCTGCTTCTGTATCTTGATGATGTTGTGGTTTTTTCTTCCTCCATAGACCAACATTTGGAGATGTTGGAGATGGTACCGGGTCTTCTAGAGAAGGAAGGGCTCAAGGCAAAGCTTGAGAAATGTGCTTTCTTCCAGCCTGAAGTAAAGTACTTGGGCCATGTTATATCGGCACAGGGAGTAGCAACTGATCCAGGTAAAATAGAGGCAGTCACACATTGGCGCTACCCTGAGACTGTGTCTAAGTTGCGAACGTTTCTCGGCTTTGCGAGCTATTATAGGCGTTTCGTGGAAGGGTTCGCTAAATTGGCAGCACCCCTCCACAGATTGGTAGCAGAAGTGGAAGGAAGTAAGTCAGGTAAGCAAAGAAAACAGAGCTTGACTCATGCATGGACAGAGCAGTATCAAATAGCTTTTGAGGCCCTAAAGGGGAAATTAACATCAGCCCCAATATTAGCTTATGCAGACTTCTCAAAGCCTTTCATCCTAGAGGTAGATGCCAGTCATGGGGGTTTGGGGGCAGTTTTGTTCCAAGAGTTTGAAGGGAAGGTTCGACCCATAGCATATGCCAGTCGTAGCCTCAGGCCCTCAGAGCGAAATATGAACAATTATAGCTCAATGAAACCAGAGTTTCTTGCCCTTAAATGGGCTATGATTGAAAAGTTTCGTGAGTATCTTTTGGGGCACAAGTGTATTGTGTTTACCGATAACAATCCTCTGAGTCACTTAGCTACAGCAAAACTTGGAGCCACAGAGCAACGTTGGGCTGCCGAGTTGGCCGCATTTGATTTTGAGGTCAAGTATAGGTCAGGGAGGAGTAATGGGAATGCGGATGCTCTCTCCCGCCAGAATTTGATTGACAAGGGTGAAGTTGGGGAGTTAGCAGTTAGCGCTAAGATTCCAGAAACCTTGCTGCAGGCCATTAGTAAGGGTTATCCGGCTCAAGCAGATATGCGGGCCATAAGCACATTGCCGGGGTACTCTGTCTCTGACCTTCGGTGTATGCAGGAGGCTGATCCTGTCATTGAGCCGGTAATAAAGTTCTGGAAGCGGGGTCAGCGTCCAGTATTAGATTAGCGGAGACAACTAGGTAAATCAGTTTTGACCCTGCTCCGGCAGTGGAATAGATTTGAGGAGAAGGAAGGAGTTTTGCACCGCCCTGATGGAGGGGAAGTATGTCATCAACTCGTGTTACCTGATGTTTTGAAAGAAGACATTTGGCTGCAGCTGCACCAGCAGCATGGCCATCAAGGAGTGGAACGCACCAGTGAGTTAATCCGGCAGCGCTGCTATTGGCCTAATATGTTGGCTGATGTTACCCATTGGTGCCATGAATGTGAACGCTGTCAACTTGCCAAAGATACCGGGCCGGTGGCACGTGCTTTCATGGGCCACTTGCTAGCCTCAAGGCCCAACGAAGTTCTTGCAATCGACTTTACTATGCTTGAGCCTTCATATTCGGGAAAGGAGAACATATTGGTTATGACTGATGTGTTTAGTAAGTTTTCTATGGCAGTGCCTACACACGATCAAAGAGCTGAGACAGTGGCAAAGGTTTTAGTTGAGGAGTGGTTTTACAAGTATGGGGTCCCCGGACGTATCCATTCAGATCAGGGCCGCAACTTTGAATCCGTTCTTATAAGGCAGCTTTGTGAGCTGTACCAGGTAAAAACATCCTGTACCACTCCGTACCATCCAGCCGGCAATGGACAATGTGAGCGATTCAATCGCACATTGCATAATTTGTTGAGAACCTTGCCAGACTCTAGAAAAAGGGACTGGGTGTCCTGCCTGTCACAGGTGATATTTTGTTATAATACCACCCCTCACCAAATGACAGGAGAGTCTCCCTATTACCTTATGTTTGGTCAAGATCCCAGGTTGCCAGTAGATTTCTTGCTGGGCCAGGTACCAGAACCGACTGTAGGTAGTGTACATCATTGGGTATTGGAACACCGTAGGCGGTTGCAGGTTGCCTTTGAGGGGGCACGGAAATGGCTGAAGGTTGCAGCAGCCAGGCGGAAAAGCCTACATGACCAGCGCGTTCGAGATCAGCCCCTGGTTAAAGGTCAGTTAGTTTACCTAAGGGACCATACAGTAAGGGGACGCCACAAGATTCAAGACTTGTGGAGTCGGGTTATCCACTCCCCTGAGGAGGGAGGGGTGGTATATGCCATTGCACTAGTTACAGGTCCAGGTAAGGTGAGGCAATTACATCGGTCACAGTTGAAGGCTTGTGTTCAGAAAGAGAAGTTATCTAGTGATCAGCCTACTGGTGTTGTAAAGATTCAAGAGGACCCTCAGGGGGATCTTCAGGAGTTGAAAGTAGGGGATGTCGATTTGGCTGTATTAGTACCAGTGGTTCCTCAGGCCACACAAGGGGTGGGACCTCGAGATGGTGTGCACTCAATACAGTCTGAGGTTCAAGAAGATTTGGCAGGGTGTCTTTCACCGGTTAGGGCCGTTGTGATGGAACCACAAGGACAGTGTGTCGAACCTGTAACAAGGGAGAGTGAAGTACTTACTGACCCTCATAATGAGAGTGTGGTCCCTCCTCGTCGGTCAGTCCGGGCTGGGGCAGTGCAGCATACAAACTTGCATCACCTTCCTCGAGTTGTAGAAGAGGTAAGAAATAAACCTGTCAATAATCCTGAAGTTGTGTCTAATAACATTTTGGTGTTGTTTAGGCCTTGGAGTTAGTAAGGTGGATGAGTGTTTGATGGCAGATTGCTGGTTTTAATAAACTCTGTTTTAATAATTCTCGGGGATTTTAACAAAGCAAAACTATCCTGCGAACTGCCAAAATATAGACAGCATGTTACATGTCCCACAAGAGACAGTAACATATTGGATCACTGCTATACCACAATAAAGGATGCATACCGCTCTGTCCAACGAGCAGCTTTTGGGCACTCTGACCATTGTTTGATTCATCTCATACAAACCTACAGGCAGAAACTGAAAACAGTATACCTGTATTAAGATCTGTGAAAAGATGGACTACCGAAACAGAGCGGGATCTACAAGCCTGTTTCG
>CAIGQV010016498.1:0-13001 GCA_903798115.1 Danio jaintianensis
TATCTATCTATCTATCTATCTATCTATCTATCTATCTATCTATCTATACACACACACATACATACACACACACACGCACACACACACATCACATATACATATAATGCATATGCACTGTATTCTCTTTGGAGTGTTCTTACTAAGAGAAATACAAAAATAAAATACATCTCGCAGTACAATTTGCTGGGTTTTTTTTTTTTTTTCAGACAGTTCTTTCCTCTGCCTCAATTAGCTGTTAAACTCTTTCCAAACTTGTGTGAGACGTGTGGCAGGTGGTCTGTGGGCTGGCAGAGAAGCCTTTATTGTCTTCTGATGCAGAAAAATAGAAATAGTAAGGACAATTGAAGTTGTGCCGTTTCTTTTTTAAACAATGATCAAATTAAGAATTTGTGTATTAGATAAATATGCCAGATTTATCAAAGCGAGGTAGGAGTTTGTCTTCCTGTGTTAAATATGACGGGATCTTTTCTTTCATTATGGCCTGTATTTAAATTTAGAATGGATTGCATTTAATGGATTGCAGTTATCTTCTTTGTATTGAGATAATACAAAGCTATCCAAGCCTGTATATAGCGCTGTTATAACAAATGATTATTATCTTCCTGTCAATGTGAATTAGGCAATTTTATTTCCAAAGGAGGGTTACACCGTACTAAAAACAGAAAACCTTTAAAAGGTTCTAAAATTAATTTAATGTGATTAAATTTACACGAAAACAGTCTTTTGGGGGAAGTTTGGAGTCTATAATGCAAGTTTTTAAAATAGGAAATGTGATTTGTGACAGCATTCACATGTAAAATACGTGTACACTCTATAGACATATGTGAGGCTGGTTTAACACCACATACATAAACAGAGTGTTTATTAATTAATTAAATCATTTATTAATTTATTTTTTCAAGCAGAAGAGACCATTTTAGTGTTGCTAACCATTTTTGGGGAACTTGAACTTGAGTCATTGACACTGTTAAAATAACAGAGATGGGGGACTCGAGTCACATGACTTGACTAGAGTCAGACTTAAGCCGCAAAATTTAGAACTTGCTTCAGGACTAAGACTTGCTTGACAAATATCCAAAAAAAGACTTGACTTGGACTCGAGTTAAATGACTCGAAATAACTTGTTTTTGTTAAATAGATAACCGTTAATTATATATTATACATTCTTAAAAATAAAAAAAAACCCTGAAAGTTCTAAGTCACGCATGTGCAGTATGATCAGCTCATCGGTTCTCAGATCGATCCGAAGGATAGGTTCTCTGTACTGTTCCGAATAAAGCTGCAATCGATTCCTGACTCGAGTTGATGATTAAATAAGTGGATAACTCAGAATATTGTTTACTTTATTTTTTCCATGCCAGAGGGAGTGCCAGACAAGTTATATATAACTTGTAAGTTATATGTAACTCTAAGATATATATATATATATATATATATATATATAAAATGCAAAAGTTCGAAAATCGACAAAACTTTGATTTACTTGAAAGTGACTTGTTTGACCAAGCTACGACTTGACTTGACTTGAAATAAGCCAGACTTGAAATAAGCAGTGACTTGACTTGAGTCTGACAAAAATTGACTTGACTTGCTTAAGGCTTGAAAGTTATGACTCGAGACTTGCACGTGTGACTTACTCCCACCTCTGTAAAATAACATTCTAGAAATCAGAGATTTGTCTATCAATAAAGTGAACCAAAATCGAGGTTTTTCTTTTTTTTTTTTTTTTACACTTACTGAATTTTATACTTTAATTTTTTTTTTTTAAAACATTGATCTCAATCTCTTCGTCTGTTTTTCTTAAATAATTCCACAATCTATACTTGTCCTTTAAGCTCATAATTAATAATGAAAATGTGAATGAAAACAAAAAAGTTATTAAATCACTTTAATATAATAAATAAATAAATAGACGAACGGTACTAGATTATGGTTTAATTTTACAACCTTGTCCATCAAATGAATAAAATACAATTAATACAGATTGCACAACAAATGTAATCATCACTCTATATTACAATGTATGTGTTACAATGTGCACCAAGTTGAAACTCAAGGTAAAACCAGAAAATATATACAGCGGGGAAAATAAGTATTGTCATGTTTTTTCCTGGGAATAATATTTCTAAAGGAGATGTTGACATGGCATTGAACCAGATTTTGGTAAAAACCCAAAACAATAAAAAAATAAAAAAACAATGGCCTCTCATATGGAGAATGAAGTCACATGAATTGCTCAGGTGTGAGTTTTTCACAGACTTCAAGTGTAAATTTGTATTTTTTATTGGATTCAAGTCAGGTGATTGGCTGGGCCATTCTACAGCTTGATTTTCTTTCTCTGAAAGCATTTGAGGGTTTCCTTGGCTGTGTTTTGGATTATTGTCTTGCTGAAATGCCCACCCTGGTTTCATCTTCATCATCCTGCTAATGTAGATGTTGGACTGAAGCAGCTAATATTCATTTACAATGACGAAGGGCAGAGGAATGCTGAAGAACTACTGAGAGATTTCAGCTGCTGTCTGGTCTTTCACTGCCTTTCTACACCTCCCTTTCTTCATGTGTTACTAATTAGGTTTGTTTTCTTTGCATATATTGGTTGTTACCAACATCCAGGGATAATTTCAAGTCAATGACTCCTTTAGAAATATGTTTTCTGAGAAAAAAGGTGACATGTTCGATACTTATTTTCCCCAATGTATATACAAAAAAAACTAAAAAACAAAGATTCTGCAATACCTATGGTTTGGACAAATTCAAAAGTTCAGCTGCCAGTTAAGTATGGCTTGTCAGTTAATTAAGGTAGCAGGTGCAGATTAACAAATAATAGATATCTATGGTTCTCTAATTTTATCGGTGTCCATTTTCAAATATCCTGTTATACTTTAATATCTTCTGTTATATTGTGAATATATGTAACTCCCAAAATAAGATTAAAAAAGCTTTAGGGGAACTTCCAATAAAAAGTGGCTCAAGGTGCAGATGGTATGTGATTTTGTAAGTGATTTTGACATCCTTTCACATGAATGAACAACTCAATATAGATAGGTATAAAGTAGTGTGTGTGTATTGTAAACATGGCCAGTTTGAAAGTGCAAGGCTGCGAGTTGTATTTGCTCTGCCTGCCTACTGTGTGCTTCTGATTTGCTGATGAAACTGGCAAGACATCCAAACAAACAATGGTTGATTACAGAACCATATGTGCGCAATCGTATAGTGTTTATTTACCAACTGCATTGTCAATTATTGGCCTGCATGCAGAATACAGACATTTTTAGCAATCTTCATGGATCTGTGTAAACTGGGATTGTTTTGAACATGTTGCTGTCTGTATGTGTAACTCTTCTGTTTTTACATAATGGTTGTGTAACCGTACCTTTAGAGATATTGTTGATGAGAACAACCATTTTAATTTTTAATCATTCATACTAAAATGTTCTGAGTTGAGTGCAAGTTATGTCTCCGTTCTCTCAAATTGCCTTGATGTAGGTAACTTGATAAACTGTTCCTTTCTTCTGCACACCTGTATATATTTGAAGTTTTTAGTTATCTGTTTGAATATTTCTATATTTCTTCATTTAAATGACAGAGGGGAAACAACTAAATAAAGAAACATACATTTTCCCTGTATTTTTATGACTGTACAATTACAATACTTTAGCGAGAAGGTGCAGTACATATACATGCATGTATATTTTGATGTGTTTCGTTTATCTTATTTTATTTATTTATTTATTTTTTATGGGTTGTGTTAGGTAGTCTTCATTAATTAGCGCCTGCCAGAAATAATTAAAAAAGTGTGTGGAAAACAGAAAATATATAAATATATATAAATGCTCTAAATGATTTTACTTTATTATATATTTTTTTTAGTTGGAGGGGAAATAAAAATGTGTATTAAGGTAAACTATAACTTTACAAAAAGGCACTTTATACTACACAGACAGGGACATCAAACTCAAGCAGAACATAGCAGTGTGTCAAATCAATATCGGACAAAGAATGAACTGAACACAGGGGTATAAATACACAAGACATAATTGAACAATACACAAGTGACCATACTGAAACATTAAGACAAGGTGGGAAAATATTTGATATTTGATAATTGATCTAAAGCTAGAAGCACTTTGTCTAAAAGAAACCTGGGTTAAACCAGATGACTACATGACCCTAGACGAGTCTTAACCTGAAGGATATCATTATAAACACGAGCAGCGTCTTAAAGGCAAAGGTGGAGGCGTTGGCATTATATACAGTAATATTTTTAGTGTTACTCAGTGATCTGACTTCAAATATAATTCATTTGAAGTAATAGTGTTGTATATTTCAGTGTGCAATTTAAACAAATTTCAATCAAAATGTATATTGGCAACTGTATATAGGCCTCCAGGGCACCATACCGACTTTACAAAAAAATTTGCTGATTTCTTATCCGAAATAGTTCTGGCCACAGATAAAATTTTAATTGTTGGTGATTTTAATATTTATATAGATAATGAAAAAGATGCTTTAAGTCTGGCCTTCTTAGACATACTAGCCTCTGTTGGAGTGAAATAGCATGTCTCAGGGCCTACTCATCGGCATAATCATACCTTAGACCTAATGATATTGTTGAAGTTGTGCAGCAGAGTGATGACATTTCAGATCACTATTTAATCTCTTGTTTATTGTGCATTGATAGGTCTACAAAACCAGCTTCTATTTATAAATATGGTAGAACGATCACAGCTAGCACTAAAGATCTCTTTGTCAGTAACCTACCTGATCTTTCTAATTTCCATAGCATTCCAGGCAGCCTAGAAGAGCTTGACACTGCAACTGAAACTATTGATTCTGTCCTTTCTAGCACGTTAGACATAGTTGCTCCGTTACACTTAAAAAAGATTAGGGAAAAAAATCTGACGCCATGGCACAATGAGCACACACGTGCCTTAAAGAAAGCAGCCTGGAAAATGAAACGTAGATGGAAGAAATCAAAACTAGAGGTTTTTCGTCTGGCCTGGAAATAAAGTATACTTAACTTTAGAAAAGCTTTAAAGTCCGCCAGATCTGCTTATTTTTCAACTTTAATAGAAGAAAATAAACAACCCTAGGGTCCTGTTTAACACAGTAGCAAACCTAACTAAAAATAAAGCATCAACATGCATTTCTCAACACAGCAGTAATGACTTTTCAGTAATTAATTTTTTCACATGCAAGATTGATGATATCAGAGATAAAATAAGCACCATCAATCTGCCTCCTACAGCTTCGTCCCAATTAGAGGACTGTAGACCGTTAATAGATAAACTTAAAACTTTTTCAGCAGTAGGTGAGGAAGGACCGTCTAAACTGATAAATTCATCCAAATCAACAACGTCTATGCTAGATCCTATACCGACCAAATTATTAAAACAATTGTTTTCAGAAGTTTCTGAACCTGTTCTTAACGTTTCAAATTCATCCCTACTTTTAGGATATGTTCCTAAAACTTTTAAACTAGCTGTCATTAAGCCTCTTATTAAAAACCACAGCTTGAGCCCAAAGAACTAGTCTATCAAAGATACTAGAAAAAGTGGTATCTGCTTAACTATGTTCCTTCCTGCAAAGAAACAATATTGATGGAAAACTTCAATCTGGATTTACAGCATTTCATAGCACAGAAACAGCACTCCTAAGAGAGTTACAAATGACCTCCTTTTGTCGTCCGATCGTGGTTGCATTTCTCTCAATGTTATTGGACCTCAGTGCTGCATTTGATACAATCGATCATAATATTCTCCTTCATAGGCTTGAAAATTATGTTGGTATTACAGGAACTGCATTGGCCTGGTTCAGGTCTTATCTATCTGAACGTTATCAATTTGTATCAGTTAATGAAGAAGCATCATACAGATCAAAAGTACACTGTGGGGTACCACAAGGCTCAGTTCTTGGTCCCTTGGTCACTGCTCCGGGTGTGTGTTCACGGTATGTGTGTGTTCACTAACTGTGTGTGTGCACTTGGATGGGTTAAATGCAGAGCACAAATTCCAAGTATGGGACACCATACTTGGCCACACCACACTACACTTCACTTCACTTTACTTTTTACACTATATATGCTACCGCTAGGCGATATCATTAAAAAGCATGGAGTTAGCTTCCACTGTTATGCTGATGATACACAACTTTATATCTCCTCTCAACCTGATAATATGTATGAATTTACGAAATTAACAGATTGTATAGCTGATATAAAAAAAATTGATTACTAATAACTTTTTATTATTAAATTCAGATAAAACTGAGATCTTGCTTATTGGACCCAAAATCCTCACACGAAAAAACCTAGAACACTGTCTAACCTGGGGGTGATTTATGATAGCAACCTGTTGTTTGAAGGCCAGATTTCAAGCATCTGTAAAACAGCATTTTTTCATCTTAAATATGTTGTCAAACTTTGACATATGCTATCAATGTCTGACGCGGAAAAGCTTATTCATGCTTTCATGACCTCTCGGTTAGACTATTGTAATGCGTTTCTCGGTGGTTGCCCTATTGGTCTAATTAACAAACTTCAGCTGGTTCAAAATGCAGCTGCTATAGTGCTTTCTAGAACCAAAAAATATGATCATATTACTCCAGTTCTTTTATTACTGCATTGGCTCCCTATTAAATATCGTATAAATTTTAAAATTTTATTTACTACCTACAAAGCCCTGAACGGCTTAGCTCCCCAGTATTTGAGGGAGCTCCTGGTGTATTATAGCCCCTCACGTCCACTATGCTCAATTAATTCTGGACAATTGATTATTCCCAGAATATCAAAATCAACTGTAGGCGGTAGATCTTTCTCATATCTGGCACCTAAACTCTGGAACAGCCTTCCCAGCACAGTTCGGGAAGCAGACACACTCTGTCAGTTTAAAACTAGATTAAAAGACACATCTCTTTGCATTAGCATACACATAAAACACAAATGCTTTTGAAATACAAACCCTTTAAAGGATTGTTAGTCTGCATTATTTAGGGCAACCGGAGCCAGGAACACTTCTCAAAAGGCATAATAATTTGAGCGGCATCTGCGCTTATCTTGATCTTTTTTTATTCCCGAGGTTTCCATAATCCTGGACCTGCCCGTATTCTGAGCAGCTGCTGTGGTGGTCATGGAGGAGTGGAGAGCATGAGACTGATTCCTGTAAGACCCTAGTGACAGACAAGTCTTCGCATTATCCTGAAAGGCCAGCCTGTACAACAGCCGGTGACCTCTCCCACCTGCAGCTTCTCTACGATGGATGTCCAGCGTTCTCCAGCCTCCAGCGCCTAGACTGCAGCTCTGCACAAGACGTTTGGCCATAGGAGAAATGGTCGTGCCCAACTGAGCCTGGTTTCTCGTGAGGTTTTTTTTCCTTCACTTTCGCCAATTGGTGAAGTTCGTTCCTCGCCGCTGTCGCCACTGGCTTGCATGGTTCGGGACCTGTGGAGCTGCGCATCGATGGATTTTCTTTTCAGTGTTTGGACTTTCAGCAGTGAAAATTAAACCACACTGAACTGAACTAAACTGAACTTAAACTCTGAAAACTGGACTGACACTGTTTCAATTTACTATAATCTTCTATGTTAAGCTGCTTTGACATTGTACAATTACATTGTAAAGCGCTATAGAAATAAAGATGAATTGAATTGAAAACAAAACAAAGGAAGCACATGACTTCAACAGAAGCACATGGAACAAACACATGGACACCACATGACACAACAAAACATAGACACACCAGATATGTGACAGGCACCATATAGTGCGTCAAACATATATTTATGTCTTTGTGTCACCTTTAATGCTGCAGCATTATGCAATTTTTTCCTTACAATTGTTTTTTTTTTTTTTTTTTACAGAATGTCTTTTTGTGTTACAGTAATGTTTATACTAGTGCAATCTTCTCCCATAGCTGTGCATAATTTCTGGAGCTCAACCTGAGTGACCATTGTGTTCTTTTATTTACCCATCGTTCCTACTTTTTTCCTCAAATGATGACAAATATCATGACTTTACAAATTACACTTATTTACCTTAGCATATATTCACTTCACCTCTCCAGCGACAGTTAATGCAACTTTACAGACATTTACAAAAGCCATGATTCATATGAAAACAGCACAGATCCAAAACAACTTGATCTCATTTTCTTAATCTTTAAAATCAGAACAAACTACAGACATTCTTTACCAATTGCTCTATTTGACCAGATGGACAGTTGTTGTTGTTGTTTTCACTAAAGTGCTCTTGGGGGCCTTTGGTTTCTGTCGCCTTCCCACGTTTTTCCAGATTATCCAGTTTCTTCTTCTATAGCCAGCAATATAGCACAAGCCAGTTTTACCAAGAAATTGAGCCATGCTATGATATTGAGCCATTATATTTTCTCTTCTCTCTGTAGTGCATATATATAAGAATACAAAATCTTGGATGAGCAAAAAGGTAAAAGTGGGGGCTGTTTTCCTTGGTGGGACTTACAGTATTTAGCTATGATGTTGAATTGTAAACATGCTACTGGACCTGCAGGGTTTCCAATAGATGATCTCAAACTAAAAGGCAAAACCCACTCAATACTTTTTGTCATCCCCTGCATGTGCTTGATATCGAAGTGGCAGGGAGATGGCTGATGCTCCCAGGAGTTCATTTTGATGTCTAGCAGCCTACAGAGATGATGGACAAAAACAGTATAGCCATGTGTACATGTGCACATTTTTTAGTTGTTGTTGGTTTGTCATTTCGATTAAAATCATTCCAATTGTACGGTTTACATGAGACGTTATACATTTCAATATTCAATTTAATTCAATTCATCTTTATTTCTATAGAGCTTTTACAATGTAGATTGTGTCAAAGCAGCTTCACATAGAAGATTATAGTGAATTGGAATGGTGTCTGTTCAGTTTTTAGAGTTTAAAGTCAGTTCAGTTCAGTGTGGTTTAAATTTTCACTGCTGAGAGTCCAAACACTGAAGAGCAAATCCATCTATGCGCAGCTCTACAGGTCCCGAACCATGCAAGCCAGTGGCGACAGCGGCGAGGAACGAACTTCACCAATTTGCGAAAGTGAAGGAAAAAAACCTCGAGAGAAACCAGGCTCAGTTGGGCACGACCATTTCTCCTATGGCCAAACGTCTTGTGCAGAGCTGCAGTCTAGGCGCCGGAGGCTGGTGAACGCTGGACGTCAGTGAAGACTCGTCTTTCACTGGGGTTTCACAGGAATCAGTCTCATGCTCTCCACTCCTCCATGACCACTACAGCAGCTCCTCAGGATACGGCCCGGTCTGGGATTATGGAAACCTTGGGATCATCTCTTCACAGGTCTTGGATTGCATTAGTGGGACTGCATAGTCTCTGGGGGCCTCGGGATGAGTATCCCCAGGTGGAAATAGAGAATAAAGAGAAAAATTAGCGTAGCTGCTGTTCATAGTGTATATAAACGAGATGCAAAACCTGCGTGGGGCACATTCATGCATCATACCATTATGCAATGCATTGAGTGTATGCTTTACAAAAAAGATAGGTCTTTAATCTCGTTTTGAACAGAGAGAGTGTGTCTGAGCCTCGGACATTATCAGGAAGGCTATTCCAGAGTTTAGGAGCTATAAATGAGAAGGCTCGACCACCTTTACTCGACTTTGCTATTCTAGGTACTACCAGCAGCCCTGAGTTTTGAGATATAGTAATAATTCTCAATCTCAAAATAATTTGAGATTGAGTAATAATTCTGTTTTGTCTGAATTTAAGAGAAGGATATTGTTGGTCATCCAGTCTTTAACATCTTTAATACATTCAGTTAGCTTAGACAGTTCAGACGTTTCATCAGGTTTTGTTGAAATATATAATTGAGTATCATCTGCATAGCAGTGAAAGCTGATCCCGTGTCTTCTTATAATGTCTCCCAGGGGTAGCATGTATATTGTAAACAGCAAAGGGCCTAAAACTGATCCTTGAGGCACCCCATACTGTACTGGCCTGACCATTTATATTCACAAACTGGTAACGGTCAGTTAAGTATGACTTAAACCATTGTAGAGCCTGTCCCCGGACACCTGTAGAATTTAAGCGATCTATGAGGATATTGTGGTCGATGGTGTCAAATGCAGCACTGAGATCAAGTAAAACTAATAACGAGATGCACCCTTGGTTCGCAGCTAAGAGTAAATCGTTGGTTATTTTCACTAATGTGGTTTCTGTACTGTGATGAGGCCTGAAACCTGACTGAAACACTTCAAAAACATTGTTCATCTGCAGAAAGGAGTATAATTGGGCAGAAACAACTTTTTCTAGTATTTTAGACATAAATGGAAGATTTGAAATAGGCCTATAATTAGCTAAGTTGCTGGGGTCCAGTTGTGGTTTCTTAATAATAGGCTTAATAACAGCTAGCTTGAAAGGATTTATAACATGGCCTAAAGATAGAGAAGAGTTGAGGTTAAGAAGAGGTTCTCCTATTACAGGTAGCAATTCTTTCAGTAATTTAGTTGGAATTGGGTCTAACATACATGTAGCTGGTTTAAAAGCATTTATAAGTTTATCTAGCTCTTCCTGTTCTATGATTTTGAAGCACTGTAGATTATTTTGGTTCAGTGGAATGTTTAATGGATCTGAAGTATAAGGCGGTGCCGAAAGTTTAACATCTTCTATTTTCTGTCTGAAACCTTCTATTTTATCGCTGAAGAAATTTATGAAGTCATCACTACTAATTTGTGGTGGGACATTTTGTTCCAAAGATGACCGATTATTTGTTAATTTAGCAATGGTGTTAAATAAAAATCTAGGATTGTTATGATTATTTTCTATCAGTTTGCGGAGGTGCTCAGCCCTGGCGGATTTTAGAGCCCTCCTATAGCTGGACATACTATCTTTGTACGCAATTCTAAAGACCTCTAATTTAGTTTTTTCCACTTACGTTCCAGGGCACGGGTTGAAGTTTTGAGAGCGCGAGTATGACTGTTATACCATGGTGTAGTTTTATTCTCTCTAACCTTTTTTAATTTGATGGGTGCCACAGTATTTAGTGTGTTAGTAAAGATAGCATCCATACTGCTGATTACTACATCAAGGTCATTTGCGTTTGTGAATTCATCTTTAGTGGACGGGACGATAGTTCTAACAGGGCGATATATCTGTGCAGATCTGCTAATTTCAGGTAAACACAGCTTATATAGTAAGAGGTAGTGGTCTGTTATATCATCGCTTTGTGGTATAATGTCTACATCAATGACCTCAATTCCATGAGACAAAATTAGATCTAATGTATGCTTTAAGCAATGGGTTGGACCAACAACATTTTGCTTTATCCCAAGTGATTGTAGTAAATCTGTAAACGCGAGCCCTAAATGTATCGTTAGCGTCATCTATGTGGATGTTAAAGTCTCCTACAATTAGCATTTTATCAGTTTTAACTAGTAAGTCAGAAATAAAATCAGAAAACTCTTTTAGAAAATTGACATAGGGTCCCGGGGGTCTATATATGGTGATTAAAGCGAGAGATAATAGTTTTTTTCATAATATCCGGAAGCATAACATTAAGTGCCAATACTTCAAAAGAGTTAAACATAAGATCGTTTCTCTGATTAACATTAAGAATATCACTAAAGATTGATGCAACTCCACCACCACGACTAATCTGACGAGCCTCATGCTTATATAAGAATCCTGAAGGAGTTGCTTAATTTAAACTTATATAGTCATTTTGTTTCAGCCAGGTTTCAGTGAGACAGAGTGCATTAAGATTGTTGTCTGTTATTATTTCATTTATGATAAGTGCTTTAGCTGCTAGTGACCTGATGTTTAGGAGACCAAACTTTAAAAATTAGTATTTCCACTTTTTTGCAGTTTTTCTGGTTTGATTCTGAATAGATTTTTTCCGGAGCACACAGTAGGTTTATTTCCTGATCTAATAATACGAGGAACAGACACAGTCTCTATGGGGTTAGCCAGATATGCATTACTGTGATTTAAGCGGGACGAGCAAGAGTCTATATTGCTAAAATGTGAATTTTCACTTACTAGTCAGATAGAACGAAGCATCCTGGAGATGTTGTCCGACAGGAGTTCAGCTCCAGCATTGCTCGGGTGTAGCCCATCAGCATGGAAAAACCTAGGCCGCTCCCAGAAAAGATTCCAGTTATTGGCAAAGAGCAATTTCTGTTCTTTACACCATGTTAATAGCCATTCATTCAGAGCAAAGAGTCTACTGAACTTATCATTTCCTCTGCGGTAGGTAGGAAGCGGTCCAGAAATGATGATCTGCGTGGCGGGCGAGGTGCGTCGAACCGTCTCGGTATATACAATATGGTGTTTACATGTGCTGGTGCTTTCAGTTGGAATGCTTACAATAGCCTGACCTCTGTCTGCCTTTTACTCTTGTCAACATGAGTTTCATTATTTATTCTGCATGCTGTTTTTATGAAAATTGTTGCTCTTAACAACGTAAATGTGTACAGTACACTATGTACTAGGTATGAGGAGAAGACATACACATGAAGCTGAGCTTTTTAGTGACTTCAAAAGCATCTTAACACTACCCCTTATTCCTCTGAAGCAGAAGCGTGTGGATGAAGGTCTGTAGTAAGGACTAAAGGGAACAAGTTGCATTCGTTGAATTTACCAAACTTTCACATGAGTCCATGTTCAATGTGTGGATTAGTGCACTTGGAGTTCTAATCAGCCAATTAGATTTAAGGATTTACAGTTTATGTAAAGTTTAGGCTTAGAGTTAAATGTTGGGCTTTTAAACCATTCATTCATTCATTCATTTTCTTTTCGGCTTAGTCCCTTTATTAATCTGGGGTCGCCACAGCGGGATGAACCGCCAACTTATCCAGCATATGTTTTAAGCAGCGGATGCCCTTCCAGCTGCAACCCATCACTGGGAAACATTCATACACACTCATTCACACACATACACTACGGACAATTTTAGCTTACCCAATTCACCTATACCGCATGTCTTTGGACTTGTGGGGGAAACCGGAGCACCCGGAGGAAACCCACGCGAACAC
>CAIGQV010016502.1:0-26645 GCA_903798115.1 Danio jaintianensis
AATGAGGAAGACGAGGGTGAAGAATAAGCAGTCAGGGGGATCAATAGACACTCTGTGGTCAATGAGGAAGTCCAGGGTGATGAATAAGCAGTTAGGGGGATAAATAGGCACTTTGTGGACAAAAAGGCAGTCAGGGGGATGAATAGGCACTTGGAGGCACTAAGGAGGACTCCCAGGTGTTTGGCGAAGCGCTTGTGCACCCCCAGAGGCGTCCGTTCACAGCCTATGGCTGATTTCTAAGACTTACCAGCGTTTTAGTAAAAGTGACACGTCACCATTGAAATAAGTGGCTCGTGTCGTCCAAATAATGAGTACGATCCCTTGCCCCAACTATGCATCCAATGGCAACTTATATGAATAGGAAAATTTCCACGAACAGCCTAGACTCCCTTAACCGATTTATTTGCAGTAGTGCCAGAGTTTTCACATGAACATATCTTTAAAGACAACCAATTGTCTACAGAACGTTTAATTGTCTTGATAAAGAAAACATGTTTCTTTTCTCAAATTAGTCAATCAAAAGAAGTGTGTAGTGTTTTGAATCCAAACTCTTCATTTGTTAGACACAACACATCGACATTTCAGTCTAGTCAAAATCGCATAATCTGACACAGTGACTGTCATAACTGGCAAATGACATTGTGTAGTGTGAACGGGGCTTTAGGGAGTTTACATCGGTTGGTCACTGTCATTGCTTTATCCCAAGTTCACGTTGCATCATTTCAGCCTGGACTTTCATTCCCCAACAGGTTTTGTAAAATTGCAGACAAAAGCCCAATATTGGAGGCAACTCGGTGCTTGTTCACGTGAGTGACAATCAAACAGTGTGAATTATCAAGAACACAATCTAAGGGTGTAGGTGACTTGCAGCAGAGGCTAGCAATTATTTGGAATTGGAATTGGAATTCGGACTGAAAAACACATCGTGATGACCTACAGCGAATCAGAGAGCAGAATACAGGACAGCGGAGAGTTCAGGGAGGAATTTTAGGTTTCAATATCAGAATAAATAAGCTTTACAATAACATCAAACAGAAACAAAGAAACATTTGCTTGATTAGTCGCAGCGGCAGCACATTGCTAAACTATTTATTAGCTGCCAACTCTTTTTTTTTTTCTTTTCCTTTTTATTTTATTGTGTGTGTGAATGAGTGTGTATGGGTGTTTCCCAGTAATCGGTTGTGGGTGGAAGAGCATCCGCTGTGTAAAAAACATATGCCGGAATAGTTGGCGGTTCATTCCACTGTGGTGACCTCTGAAATAGAGACTAAGCCAAAGGAAAATGAATGAATGTAGAAAACACAATCCTTAATTGTTTCCTGTATCTCCCCAAACATTTCCTACCCCCTAATCTTTTTTCTTTTCAGAGTCGACCATTTGATTGGCAAATAATAAACAATTTGCAAGTGTGCACAAACATGATTATTGGTTCATAATAAAAGTTGAATTGTATATGGAGTTATTTTGCGCTCTTGCAGCCTGCTTGCAACTCTCACAACCTGGTACTGGGCTGTGACCCCTGATCCACACTACAAAACTGCTCCCAGAGTTCCTGAAAGTCTTCACCCCTTTTCAGTTATTGAGTTTAAATCTTCAGGTGTTCAAAAGGTTTCATTTTCAGTAACTTGATATGTATGTGAATGAACAGCCAAACCCCATGAAAAAGTTGCCGTTTTGAATATACCCGTGTTTGTGTGGACAAGGCCTCAATTTTGAAGACTCTACTGTCCATTGTGAAGCTTCCTATGAGTGCTGAGGCTTCTTTTATGTTTAAAGTCCTTTCCACACTGACTGCATCTAAAACGTTCCTCTCCTGAGTGAATCTTCATGTGTTGTTTAATGGAGTCTCTGCGTGTGAGACTCTTTCCACACTGATCACATGTGAACACTATGGTTCCAGTGTGACCATTCATGTGGTTCATGAGGCTAGCTTTAGTTGTGAAGCTCTTTCCACAATGATCGCATGGAAATGGGTTCTCTCTAGCATGACTTATCACGTGGTAATTGGGTGTGCTTTTACATATGAAGCCTTTACCTTGGGATACTCATTCCGAGGTCCCTAGAGACTATGCAGCGCCATTGATGCGATCCAAGACCTGTTAATAGATGATCCCAAGGTATCCATAATCCTGGACCAGGTCTAATCCCGAGCTGATGCTGTTGTCGTCATGGAGAAATGGAGTGCATGAGACTGATTCCTGAATGACCACTGTGATAAACGAGTCCCCACATGGATCCTGCGGGCCAACCTGACCACCTGCCGGTGCCCTACTTACACCTGCAACTTCTCCACGATGGACATCCAGCTTCTTCAGCCTCCAGCGCCTAGACTGCAGCTCTGAACAGGAAGTTTGGCCAGATGAAAAATGGTCGTGTCTAACAGAGCCTAGTTTCTCTCAAGGTTTTTTTTTCCCCTTCACTTCGTCAATTGGTGAAGTTTTTTTTCCTCGCCACTGGCTTGCTCAGATCGGGACTTGTGGAGCTGTCCTTCGGTGCTCTACAGTGTTTGAACTTTCAGCAGTGAAATTTAAACCACGCTAAACTAAACTAAACTAAACTAAACTGAACTTCAGCTCTGAAATCTGGACTTTACTAGAACTATGTTAAGCTGCTTTGACACGATCTATATTGTGAAAAGCGCTATATAAATAAACTTGACTTGACTTGACTGACTTGAACGGTCCTATGTAGTGGGGACTCAGCTTACGGCAGGGCAGACGGAGGCGGATGTTTCTGGTGGAGAGCCATACCTTATCTCCAGGGTGGTATACGGGATTAGGTAACCTGTGGCGATTGGCGGCGTCCGTATAACTCCCTACTGCCTGCTGAAGGTGGGTATGTGCTGAGTCCCACACCCTCTCACTCTCTCGGAACCAGTGATCTACTGCGGGTACTTCAGAGGTTTCGCCAGTCCATTGGAACAGGGATAGTTGGTAACCTAGGATACATTGAAAGGGGGTTAGACCAGTGGAAGTCTGGCGAAGGGAATTTTGAGCATACTCAGCCAATGGTAGATACTGGCTCCAGGTGTCCTGGTGGCGGGTACAGTACGTCCGGAGGTAACACTCGGTCTTTCCATTGGTTTGAGGGTGGTAACCAGAAGATAAACTGATGGTTGTGCCCAGGAGTTGGAAGAACGCCCGCCAGACCCTGGAGGTAAACTGCGGTTCCCTGTCAGCCACAATGTCTTCGGGAAGTCCAAAATTATGGAAAATGTGATTAAACAGCTTCAACTGTTTCGAGAGCCGTGGGAAGACCTTTCAGAGGGATTAATTTGCAGGCTTTTAAAATGCGATCTATAACTACCAAGATAGTAGTGTAACCCTGCAAGGAAGGTAGGTGCCAAAGTCTACCCTGATGTGGGTCCAGGGTTTGGCGGGGAATGGGCAGTGGTTGTAACTTCCCTTCAGGTAGACGATGGGAAGTAGTAGTGATGGCACAGACCGAGCATCCTTGGACGTAATGGGTGACGTCTTTGGTCATGTTAGGCCACCAGTACTTCTGTCGGAGGAGTGAGAGGGTTTGCCTGCTGCCAGGGTGTCTTGAACCTAGGGAAGTGTGTGTACTATCCAGGAGCTGAAGACGGTGTCTGGTGGGTACATAGTTTAGGCCCGCAGGAAGTTCAGGGGGCGCTGGTTCTTCTAGGGTGGCAGTGCGAATATCTTCGTCCATTTGCCATAAAATTGGTGCTAAGAAGACAGACGAGGGTAGGACTGGTTCAGGAATGTAATCATGGGGATCTGGAGAGTACATAGGAGAGGTCGTCGGCTTTGAGGTTTTTATGGCCAGGTTGGTTGGTGATTTAAAAATTGAAGCGGGCAAAGAATAGTGACCATCTGGCTTGACGTGCATTAAGTTGTTTTGCACTGCGGAGATATTGGAGGTTTTTGTGGTTGGTAGTTATGGTGAAAGGGAACAGGGCTCCCTCGAGCCAGTGGCACCACTCTTCGAGGGCGAGTTTGATGGCAAGTAGTTCACGATCACCGATACTATAATTGTGTTCAGCAGGAGTTAATTTTCTGGAGTAGTACGCACATGGATAAAGAGCTCGGGGTTCACCAGACCATTGGGATAAGACGGCACCGACTCCTATATCAGCTGCATCGACCTCCACTGTGAAGGCCTGTGTGGGATCTGGGGTTTGCCTGTGTGGGATCTGGGTGTCTGAGTACTGTTGTAAACCTTCGCTTGAGTAGCTTGAAGGCTTGGCGGGCATCTGCGGTCCAGGACAGTATACGCCATCCGCCTTTAAGAAGGGAGGTTAGAGGAACCGAAAGGAGACTGTAATTTCTAATGAAGCGCCAGTAGAAGTTGGCGAACCCAAGGAATCTTTGCAGCTCCTTCACCGTCTTGGGTTCCTCCCATTTGGACACAGCGTCAACTTTACCGGTCTCCAGGCTGAAGACATCGAGAAAGGGAGTGTAAATAGCCAGGATGGTGACAGAGGTGAAGCTGTTAGTGTTTTCCATGGTGGTAGTGTGGACGGGAAGAGAATTCAGGATAGGTTCATGAACAGCAGGGGGAGTGAGATGACCGTGGCTTTTGCAGGCTGCGCTCCATCCAAGGATCTCTCCTGTGTTCCACTCTATTTTGGGTTGGTGTTGTGCAAGCCAGGGTCTGCCGAGGATGACGTCAATGATCTACATTCGCTCGTAGTAGGATTAATAGAACTAACTTTTCGTGGTGATTTAGCGAAGAGAGAATGGTGACTTCCTTGGTCCTTCTGGATATTTTGCCGTCGCCTAATGGTGAGTTTTAGATGGTGGTAATTTGATAGAGGGTTTCATTACTCATATGAAATAAGTTTCCAGCCGCTCCAGAATCAGTACATGTATGGGGTAAGTATTAGAATCAGCGATTAGTTGAGCTTCCATATGAGGAATGTGAGAGACGGTAGGGATAAGAGTAGCTTTACTCACCATCAGGCGAGGCGGGTGAACTGGACAGGCGGAGATGAGGTGAGATGTTTCCCCACAATACAGACAGAGTCTATTTCTGATCCGGCAATGTCGCTCTGAAGCTTCGAGACAATAGGAATTAGTGATCATGGGTTCGTCCTCCTCCTGTGATGGTGAAGGAGTGCTGGGGATGGGAACATAATTAGGAAACGGTGAAGTGGTACAGGCTGAAAGATATTGAGAAATGCTGGTGGCTTTCTTAATAAAAGTCTCTAGATTGGCACTGTCATCGTAATTGACCATGTGTTTACGAGTGTTAGATTTTAAGCATATACATGGATGGAGGTGTTACCCTGACGGAAAGTGAGTAGTTCATCGTGCCGGATAGAGGGGTAAGTGAGACAGCAAACACCTCTTTAAAGTGACGAAGCTGACGAAGGTTTGATAGGTGACCATCGCTGGACTGCGGGTATTCCAGAGAGCATCTGCCCATTGGAGGGCTCGTCCTGTGAGAAGCGAAATCATGAGAGCAACTTTTAAAAGTTCATTGGAAAATTGATGATTGTTAGCCTCTATGTAGAGAGAGCATTGCAGAAGGAAACCATTACAGGTTCTCGGCTCGCCGGAGTAGTTCATCGGCCGAGCGAGGGGCATGTTCGTATTTACTTTGGGGTTAGAACCAGCATAGGAGGAGGAGCGGCAGGTAAAGTTTGCCTGAGAGAGTTTACCATGCTGGTGAATGGATCCGGAGCGACTCCGGTCAAAGCTCCGGTCAGAGCGACGTTGATCTCCATAAGCCGCAGTGTTTTTTAAAGTGATATGCACAACAGTAGCAAGGTGAAGCAGGTGAATGGTGTTGTTGCAGGTGAGGGATCTTACATACAAACAGTTCAGATGTTCAGTTCAGTTCAATGGTAATCACCAACATAAGAATAGTCACTTCCCTTAAATAGGTGTATTGGCATTCACAGCAGGAGGAGAACATCCATGGAAGAGCACAGGAGGATACGGGAGAGAAGACGAAGAGATCCATGCGCAGGGGCGTAGCGGACATTTTAAAAGTGGGGGGGACAGTTGAATGAGATCCAAAAGTTTACGTTCATATAATTATTAATCACCTTTTTCTAAATGGTCTGACTCTAAAAGTAAGGGGGACATATCCCCCCCGTTGCTACGCCCCTGTCCATGCATCTTTGATTCCAGACCGCTAAATGAGTGAGTGAGGTGAGTATATATAGTGTTTGGTGATTGCAGGTGCAGGTGATTAGTAATCAGGTGAGGGTTCACGGGTGTGGTGTGTGGTGGATGGTGAGTGAGAGCGGTGATTGGGACTGGGGGAATGACCAGCGGATGTAACAATTAAACTATAATTCCGGTAATTAAAATGTAATCAAACTAATTAAGTTATATATTATAATATCTGGGCTGCACGGTGAGGCAGTGGGTAGCACGTTCGCCTCATAGCAAAAAGGTCACTGGTTCGAGCCTCGGCTGGGTCAGTTGGTGTTTCTGTGTGGAGTTTGCATGTTCTCCCCGTGTTTGTGTGGGTTTCCTCCGGGTGCTCCGGTTTCCCCCACAGTCCAAAGACGTGGTATAGGTGAATTGGGTAGGCTAAATTGTCCGTAGTATATGTGTGTGTGTGAATGAGTGTGTATGGATGTTTCCCAGTGATGGGTTGCAGCTGGAAGGGCATCCGCTGCGTAAAACATATGCTGGATAAGTTGGCGGTTCATTCCGCTGTGGCAACCCCAGATTAATAAAGGGACTAAGCCGAAAAGAAAATGAATGAATTATAATATCTGTAATTATATTCTAATTAAATTAAATTATTTCTGTTATTAGAACCGTTATTATATTTTAATTATTGAAATAAATTATTTAATTATAATTAAATTATTTAGATTAAACTATTATTATTACATTATATTATGTTATATTGTATTAATTAACTATTAGCATAAATATTTACTGTTCAGCCTTGTACTATTCTGTGTGTTTCTCCTGTATGTTTGTTGTATGTATGTGTGTGTGTGTGTTGATAAAGTAACTGCTGACGTCATACCGATATGTTCTTAGAGAGTGGACCTCCTGACCATTTGTTTCAGTGAGACTTAATGCAAACAATAAATAAAATATATAATAGCCTACGTTAAACTAGCCTCAATATATATACATATTTAATATAATTCTGTTGTATTGTGTCATTCAGGACACTCAGTCGCTAACAAGTTGAATCACATGCGACTTTATGCTTAACATATGAATAACATTAATATTGTTTTTCATATATATATATATATATATATATTGTGTGACGAGCATCCCAAGGAGTCATCAGCGTCACCCTGGAAAACAAGGATGACCTGCACACCATCTTTCCAGGCTGATCGCCGCCAGCTGCAGCTCATCAGCCAAAAGTTACATAAGCCTTGCAAACTCAGCCAGAAGGGGAGACACCTCTCCATGAGACAGAGCACTAACGCCTTCTCTTTTTACTCTTTCAGACAGCAGCTGGTGACCGATCAGCCATCCCGGAGCACTACACAGACACCCTGCACCAAAGGAAAAAGAGCACAATTGACTACACTTATTTTTCACTATTTGTAAATAAATCCACCCTCCGGGGCCTACACTTTAATCCACTTTGTCGTGTGATTCTTCACCCCGTTACTATTTTATCTACATATATATTTGTAGTTGTATTACATATTAACACTGCATTGAAGAGCAAAAAGCAATTTTCAAACATCTTTGACATCTCTCTTAATTATGACTAACAAACTTTAGATTTGTAAACCTTAATTTAAAATTATTAAAAAAGTACTAAAGAGTAATAGCTACATTTTTACTGTATGTAGCCTAGGTAAAATAAAAGTTATAGCGTGTTAACTTGAAAACAATAGGATAAAGGTAGATTCATAAATTGTCTTGACAGTGTTTTAACTTATGATGGTATTTAATTTTTTTAATGCTCTGGAAATTTTGTAGCGAAACGAAATGTCATAAAAACCATGTATGTTCTTTAAGATAAGAAAAAAACGCGTTTGGCTGTTGGCTCGGAGCATATTGTTGTTATTGATAAATGACTAGTATTTTTCTGTGTGTATTTTGCTCCTCCATCTTACCATGGACTGGCCAATCCTGAAGCTCCTTGACCTTCTTTGCTTTAAGGAACTTTGATGTGGAGGCTGAAGTATGAGAAGGAGCTCTATTCTGCTGAAGAATTTGCCCTCTCCTGTGGTTTGTAATGTAATGGGCAGCAGAAATGTCTTGATACTTCAGGCTGTTGATTCATTCAATTCAATTCATCTTTATTTCTATAGCGCTTTTACAATGTAGATTGTGTCAAAGCAGCTTAACATAGAAGACTATAGTAAATTGAAACAGTGTCAGTCCAGTTTTCAGAGTTTAAGTTCAGTTTAGTTCAGTTCAGTGTGGTTTAATTTTCACTGCTGAAAGTCCAAACACTGAAGAGCAAATCCATCGATGCGCAGCTCCACAGGTCCCGAACTATGCAAGCCAGCGGCGACAGTGGTGAGGAACGAACTTCACCAATTGGCGAAAGTGAAGAAAAAAAAAACCTTGAGAGAAACCAGGCTCAGTTGGGCACGACCGTTTCTCCTATGGCCAAATGTCTTGTGCATATTTGCAGTCTAGGCGCCAGAGGCTGGAGAACGCTGGACGTCCATCGTGGAGAAGCTGCAGGTGGGAGAGGTCACCGGCTGGTGTACAGGCTGGCCCTTCAGGATAATGCAAAGACTCGTCTTGATGTTGCCATCCACTCTGCAGATCTCTTGCATGCCCCCATACTGAATATAACCCCAAACCATGATTTTTCTTTTACCAAACTTGACTGAATTCTGTGAGAGTCTTGGGTCCATCCGGGTTCCAATAGACCTTCTGCAGTATTTGTGATGATTGGGATGCAGCTCAACAGATGATTCATTGGAAAATCGACCTTCTGACACTTTTACAAATGATCAACTAGAAGTCAAGTTATTATTTGTTGCTCTTACAACTGGGATCCACGACAACACCTTTGTCAGGTAGTGTAGTTTATCATATTTTAGTCTTCTGAATCATTTTAATCTTAGTCGACTAAATCTACTCTAGATTTAGTTGACTAAAATATATTTGGTTTAATTTAGGTGTAATTTAATTAATGTATACATTTATTTATACAAAATGTTCTAACTTAAAATTAAATAATACAGTCTAATTAAAATATGGAACATAGCTTTTCCATTGAAGACCAAAAATTGGATATGCGTTGTTTATTTATTTCATAAGTAATATGTAAAATTATGTGTCAGCAATCAATTCATATGTAAGAACAGTAGCCATCTGAAAATGCAGAATTGTGCAATTATTTAGCAAACCCTTTATTTTAACGTGGTAAACTACTAGTCTTTTTTTTTTGTCTGTTGAACGGTTTCAAGCCATTAAATCTTTGAAAGGGCTTAAAATGGTTTAAGTTCACTTTGCAATGTCCGTCTCTTGCAGTGGTTCCCAAAGTGGGGGTCGCGAGACAATGTGGGGGGGTTGCTTGGTGATTTTCAAAAATATCATATGTTATTAAACTATTAGAATTACCATATTTTATCCATAACCTACAGAAGATAAAAACAGTATTTAATAGTTACATAAAAAAACAACATGCAAATAAAAAGCCATCAGCCTTTCAATTCTTTTTTGGATTGGGACCCCTGGGGTTATTACGCTAGATTAATGATACAACAATAGTGTAAGTTGCAGCAGATTGATTTTACGGCACCTTTAAGTTTTGACACCTTTACGGCATTCATGTACATTAAAAATAAAGGCCACGACTTTAAACCAAAGAATATTCTTGTGCTGTAAATATTCTGCCCACCATTCTCATTAAGTGAGGTTAATATTAAAGTAAACAAATGCATAATGACTATAAAAAATTATATGGTTGTTAGACTGTTGCACTTTTTTGTGTTTTTCAATAAGCTTGTTTATATAGTTCCTATTGGTATGTGTGCACCGTTGTGTGCAATGTTGGTATGTTTATTACTACCTCAGAGGATAGCGGGGGTCTCGAGTCACTGGAAGTGTTATTTTGGGGGTCACAAGCTGAAAAGTTTGGGAACCCCTGGTCTATAGCAAGCTTTACTGTTGTAGTTGGTGTTACAGTACATGCAGGTGCTCAGCTATATCACTGAGTAAATAAGTAGAGTAATGACATATGACTGGCAACAGTGTTGGGGTAATGCGTTGTAAGTAATATTACTTTTTTTAAAGTTACGAGTAAAGTAATGCATTACTTTTAAAAATAAGTAATATTGAGTTACTTTTTTTTTTTTTAATGTAACGCGAGTTACTTTACCTTGCTTAATTGGCTTTTTCAAAATATATTGAGGAATAAAAATGACCTTAGGTTGAATCACACAGTCAATGAGAGAGCATGCTGCGAGGGAACAGACAGTCGGCTCGCACTCATCATCATCAGGTCTCTTTTTTGACAGCACATGAGTCAGTGTACTGTTCTAGTAACTGAATAACTCAGGATATTGGTTTATTTCGAGTCAGAGGGGGTATCCGGTATGTTAGTACTTACTGAAACAGTTTCATGACAACTCCATACAATTTAATGAACTGGTTCGGCCGGTTCACTTAAAAGATCTGGTTAAAACAAATGATTCATTTGCGAATCGCCCGTCATCACAGACAGTCAGAAACAGAAACAATGTCAGGCTGTGGACTTACATTTTTGCAGTGGATTCTTGTTATTTTGAACTCATCGAAGAAAAGAAGTGGATTGTCGTAAAGTGTAGATTATGTGTAAGTAAAACTCTTGACAACTGCAAGAAACACGACATCAAAAAAACAAAACAAAACAAAACAAAAACTGGATGCAAAGCACTACACCCACACCCCACCTTCAGCTAAACAACAAATGATTGACATCAGTTCACGTTCTCCAGGTAAAACAATTAATTCGACTGAACTAAAAATAAAGGTTATTGCTTTTATTGTTCAGGAGATGCAGCCACTGTCTATTGTAGAAGCAACGTTTTGTTATATAGTAAGATTATTTTTTATCTTTTGAAAACGATTTACACATTTGTTAAGGCCACTTGAAGCAATTTATTCATTGTATAAAGCTCAAAGATTTATTTTGATTTGGGGATGTTTTTTATTGTCTTACTGTTAATTTTGTTATTAAACATTTTAAAGGTTTAAAATTTGTTTCTGCCTTAATATAAATTATTTCATGTTCATACTCTTAGGCTTTATTGCAATCTTTCTCAATGGACAGTGAATTTACTTAACTAATAACACAAAATGTACAAAAGTAGCAAACACATTACTTTACATAAAAAGTAACTAAGTAACGCAATTAGTTACTTTTTTGGGGGAGTAACTCAATATTGTAATGCACTACTTTCAAAAGTAACTTTCCCCAACACTGACTGTTAAATGATAATGTGTTATATTGTAAAATGTGCACTCAGTCCCATGGCTGTGTTAATTCATTCATTCATTCATTCATTTTCTTTTCGGCTTAGTCCCTTTATTAATCTGGGGTCGCCACAGCGGAATGAACCGCCAACTTATCCAGCATATGTTTTTACGCAGCGGATGCCCTTCCAGCTGCAACCCATCACTGGGAAACATCCATACACACTCATTCACACACACACATATACTACGGACAATTTAGCCTACCCAATTCACCTATACCACATGTCTTTGGACTTGTGGGGGAAACCGGAGCACCCGGAGGAAACCCACGCGAACACGGGGAGAACATGCAAACTCCACACAGAAACGCCAACTGACCCAGCCGAGGCTCGAACCAGCGACCTTCTTGCTGTGAGGCGAACGTGCTTTCCACTGCGCCACCGTGCAGCCTGTGTTAATTCACATAGAGGAATTCTAAAGCGAAGTTGTACGTACAATATAAAAGCGCGCTTCACTTCAAGGCAGTTTCGTTGTCTTGCATGCTGTATACGACTCCCTGATAAGTGGAGATTACAGCACTACAGTATTATTACATCCTTACAGACGTAAGAAATAATCACATCACTGAATGACGGCCTGAATGAAGAAGTTTTTGTTTTGTAGTAGAGGTACACTGTAAATGGCTGTTGTCATGACGATCGTGGCAGACACAGACAACACGTGAACCAAGCGGGTTTGCAAAACTGTAGCCGCAGCTAAAACGAAGCACATCAGGACTAACACCTCCTCTCAAAAAATAAATGCCATGATCATATGAATTTAAGACTGACCAAAGTAATAACTTTTAATGTACAATCTAAAGGTTAGCGAGAGGTTATACCGTTTCAGTTAAGCAAATGCACACATGTGTAAATAAAAAAAGATCTGAGTTTACCATTTCTGAATTTCGGGATGATTCCCTGGCATACTGATGTCACTTTAGATTTGTTGTTTTTATCCAAAAAAGTCACGAAAATTATGACAAAAAAAATTTTTTGTCAACGAAATTAACACTGGTTAATACATGGTTATCTAGATTCAGCGATTTCAGGTTTTTTCTAACTTTTATCAACGGTCTGTCAGAAACTTCAGTACTTTAGCTGCTCCTCTCACGTCAATGACCAAAAAAGGGGACCAAACATCTGAAATGGACACCAACGGGACTGCAGGCTTTCCAAGAATTAAAATCACGATTTTCATCAGCACCCATTCTGTGCCATCCTGACCCCGATCGGCCCTTTATTGCAGAAACTTATGCATCCAACATCTGATGGTATAGGAGCGATATTATCCCAAAGACAAGGCTCACCTGATAAACTTCACCTGTGTGCCTTTTTGGAGACATTGGCTAGAGGGAGCTAAACATGTGTTTTCTGTCATCACCGACAACAAGAACCTTGAATATATACAGGCAGCCAAAAGATTAAATTCTCTCAAAGCCATTTGAGAACCTCCCCCCGCTGAATGCCCACCCATTAAAGTCTTTGTACCACGGTCACTCAGAGAAAATGTATTACAGTCAGTACACTCAGCTCAGGGCATCCAGGGATAAATGGCACTCTGCTCTTACTCCAAAACTGTTTTTGGTGGCCACTGGTTTATCACCATTCAAATGCATCTTAGGATTTCAACCACCACTGTTCCCATGGTCTGGTGAACCTACAGACATTCCAGCACTGCATGATTGGCTAAACAGGAGAAAAGTCACATGGGATTCCACACGTTCACTTACGACACGCAATAAGAAAATTCAAGGAGCAAGCAGATTATTTGCATCATCGCATTCCTGAATATAGAGCTGCTCAGCGAGCGTCCTCTTTACAGAATACTTCGCCACCTATGAATCCAGCGGAAGTTTGTAACCTGCAAGCTATGTTAGCATACCAAAGCGAGGAGCTAAAGGGCTACCAGGAACAGCTAAAGCAGCTTCGGTTAACGAACATCTGACGCAGTACATCCAATCTCTGCCATCTCCCACGCCGAAAACTGTAAGCTTTTGCTCTTCCCGATAAGTTTGATGGAACTGCTGAACAATGAAAGGGTTTTCTTTGTCAAGTCAAAATTTATTTAGAACATCAAGGGGATGAATTTGATTCAGAAGAAAAGAAGTGTGTGTTTTTGATGACGCTGTTAACTGGCAGAGCTATTGACTGGGCTGCAGCAGTTTGGGACTCTGACTCTCGATAAAAAACGTCACTGGAATATTTCGTTCAACAAATCCGTGAGGTTTTTGAATACCCAACAGGGGGTAAAAGAGTTTCAACACAACTTATTAACATCACGCAAGGTAACCGCACTGCTGCTGACTATCCCATTGAATTCAGAACACTCGCTGCACACAGTGGATGGAATGATTTTGTATTGACAGCCATGTTTCATCGTAGCTTCAATATGGACCTACAAACGGAATTAGTGTGTAAAGGAGATGATTTGTCCTTTTCTGAATTTGTCAAGCTGACTATTAAAATAGACAATATCATGAGACAAGCACCCCGACGTAAAGGCAGCAAATTATCTCAGAACATTGCAAAGACCATGTTTACCACTGAAACAACCTCTTCAGATGAACCCATGCAGCTTAATGTCTCCCCTTTCTAAAGAGGAGAGAGAAAGATGTCCACATCTCCAGTTGTGCAATTACTGCGATGAGGCAGGCCATCGCAGCCTTGGTTGCCAGCATAAACCCCAAAGCACTCCCAGGTTAAATATTGAACACTTCTCATTACTCAGTAACAAATCATTCACATAACCTGTTCCCCTTCAAACTGATACTGTGTGTTTTGATTTAACAGCGATGATCGACTCTGGAGCAGCACTAAACTTGATCAGTAAGGACATCATTACCAAATACAATATTCCCACTCAATCATGCACTCCACCAATAAAAATCAAGGCAATCAATGATACTCTTATTGGCAATGGGATAACTCAACAAACAAAAACCCTTACTCTCTGCATCGGAGCATTGCATCAAGAATCCATCACTCTGTATATTGTTGACTTACCCAAGTATGAAATTTCTGGGACACCCATGGTAGTTTATTCACGACCTTGAGATTTCTTGGCATCATGGAGAATTGACTCACTGGTCTCCATTCTGTTTAAACCAATGTATCCCCTTAAAATCCCAACCATGTCTGACAACCAGCATCGAGAGTCCAGAGACCCATAAAACTGTGATTATTCCTGACTGTTACCAGGATCTGTCAGAAGTATTTAGCAAAACTAAAGCTACTCAACTTCCTCCACACCGCTCCTGGGATTATGCTATTGATCTACTTCCTAATTGTCACACCTGCTGCTCGTTCTCCCACTCCCAGTCACCACTCTCAGTCACCATCCACCACGCACCACACCCGTGAACTCTCACCTGAATACTAATCACCATCACCTGCTCCCGTAATCACCACACAGCATATAAACTCACCTCACTCATTCAGTCAGCGGCTGGAATCAGACACTCATGGTCTACTCGTCTTCTCTCCTGTCTTCTCCTGCGCTCTTCCATGGATGTCCTCAACCTGTGAATGCCAATACACCGACGTAAGAGAAGTGACTTTGTTTACGTGGGCATAGCCTTTGTACCGCACTGAACTGTTTACTGTGTGTGCGTGTGAGACTGCTCACCCTCTTCGACACCATTCACCAACTTCACTTAACTACGACTGTGCATCTCACAAACACCCTTGAAGCTTACACTTCCTTGTCTTCCTTGTGTGACCGTGACACTAATGCAATGCCTCCCAAGATCAGAATTTACATGAAAATTTAAATTGTTAAATTTCACTATCCACTTCCTTTAGTACCCTCTGCCCTGGAACAACTACATGAAGCCACCATTTATAAAAAATTTAAGAAGTGCCTACAATTTAATTACAATCCAGGAGGCCGGGGAGTGGAAAACTGCTTTTATCACTACCAGGGGGCACTATGAATACCAGGTGATGGCATATGGACTTGCAAACGCTCCGGCCGTCTTTCAGTCCTTCATTAACGAAATCTTCAAGGACCTTATCAACAAATATGTGGTAGCCTACATCGATGATATTCTCATTTACTTCAAGACTGAAGCAGATCATATCAACCACATCAGAAATGTCCTTTCTAGATTACTGGAGAATCATCTTTATGTAAAGGCAGACAAATGTGAGTTCCACATGAAGCAGATTTTTAGGTTATCACATCAGTCATCATGGAGTTAGAATGGACAAACTAAAAGTTCAAGCAGTCACAGAATGGTCAGTACCCCCCATGATCAAAGAACTACAGAGATTTTTGGGTTTTGCTAACTTTTACAGAAGGTTTATCCGAAATTACAGCTCAGTCGCCTCACCCTTAACATCATTACTGAAGGGAAAGCCTAATAAGTTAAAATGGACAGAGGAGGCTAATGATGCGATCATCGCATTAAATGAAAAATTCAACGCTGCTCCCATCCTGAAACATCCAGACCCCAATACTTGATAGTAGAAGTGGATGCCTCTGATCACGGAATAGGAGCAGTGCTTTCACAAATACATGGAACACCCGGTAAATTACATCCATGTGCACTCTTTTCCAGAATACTGACTTCTGCAGAGCGCAACTTTGATGTAGGTAACAAGGAACTCTCGTCAATGAAGGAGGCCAGTGCAGAATGGCGCCACTGGTTAGAGGGAGCCATTCATCCATTTCAAGTCATTGCAGACCATAAGGATCTTGAATATATCAAGAGTGCAAAACTCCTAAACCCCAGGCAAGCTCGATGGGCCCTCTTCTTTACAAGGTTTCAGTTCACAGTGACCTATCGACATGGCAGTAAGAACTGCAAAGCTGATGCCCTTTCTCGACGTCATGATCCTCCAACTGACTATACCAACACTGAACCCATACTCCCTCAGTCTGTGATAATCGATCCAGTCTCCTGGGATATTACGGAAGAGATTCAACGAGAACAACAGCATGAACCCTCCACTATCACAGTGCGCCCCAACTAGACAATACATACCATTGAGTGTACGTCAGTGTGTCATGTAATGGTTTCATACTTCCCTCGGTACAGGCCACTCTGGCATTTCTCGTACACTCTACCTACTCCAGAATTCATTCTGGTGGCCAGCTATGAGCAAAGACATCACTATATGAAATCATGTCAAGTCTGCACCCAGTCTGAAACACTAAAGGAATTACCTTTGGGGCTCCTCAAGCCACTGCCCATCCCACAGTGACTATTTATCTATCCATTTCATCACCAATTTACTTCCATCCAATAATTTTACTACTATCCTGGTCATCATCGATCCTGTCCTGTCGTTTAATCCCCTTAACTGCCTAAGGCCGCCATCGGTGGAGAGGGGTCCGCGGAGCACTTAATCAGTGGCCGGTGGAAGGCTGTTCTTGGACACTGCCCTCTAGCTGATTTTTCCCACCCCCGACGACCGTGCCGGGCCCAAGGCCACGTTCCGAGGTGACGGCGACACCCCAGGTCCCCGGGGATCCCTGCAGAACGCTGTCAAAGCGGCCCTCATTTTTGACCCGCTCTGTTGCAATCTGAGGTTCACCCACGAGGTGGCAGTGGACTGACGGGGGCCCATCGTATACGTGAGGGCTGGGTGTCCAGTGGCAGCCTAAATCTCCCCCTTACAGCTTATTTGTCTTATAAGAGCCCTTCCCGCCCACCTCCCACGAAAAGCCTATCTGTCCCCATGAACACCTAAGTGGCCGGGAACGACCAATCTGTCCCCATGAACACCTAAGTGGCCAGGAACAACCTATCTGTCCCCCTGAACACCCAAAGTAGCCACGAACGGCCTATTGATCCCTCTGAACACCTACGTGGCCAGGAGCAACCTATCTGTCCCCCTGGACACTTGTGTGGCCACAAACGTGCTATTGATCCCTCTGAACACCTAAGTAGCTAGGAACAACCTATCTGTCCCCCTGGACACCTATGTGGCCACGACCGGCCAGTCTGTCCCTCTGAACACCTAATTGGCCGGGAACAACCTATCTGTCCCCCTGGACAACTATGTGGCCACGACCGGCCAGTCTGTCCCCCTGAACACCTAAGTGTCCACAGACAGCCATCTGTCCTTCTGGACACCTATGTGGCCACACACAGCCTTACATAAGCTGTCTGAGGACATCCCACCTGTAGCTTATTCAGTGGACCCCAAGTAGACTGTCTGTGGACATTTCAGAAATACGGCTCCCCTATCTGGCCACAAACAACCTACTCATCCCACTGACCACCTATGTGACCACAGGCAGCTTATATGTTCCCCGGACCCCCGCAGGTTCATCCTACCTGTAGCTTATTCTGTGGACCCTACGTAGGTTGTCTGTGGACATCCAACTTGTAGCTTATTCAGTGGACCATATATATAAGCTGTCTGAGGACATCCCACATGTAGCTTATTCAGTGGACCCCAAGTAGGCTGTCTGTGGACATTTCAGAAATACCTACCAAAAAGACCTACCATCCCCCAAACGAGAGTTGGACGAGTGTGCCTCCCCTTTTTTTTTTTTTTTGTGTGTTTCAGAGAGCAAAAAAGCACTGCTTGGCATGTAGGATACCCTCTTCAGTCTTCGGCCATGCCCCAGCAAGAGCACTGCTTCCAAGTCACACAGGAGCGGGTTGCCCTCCCAGCCGGGAGGCCCGCCCCCCCCTTCGAGATTTTGGCAGAGGCACAACTTCGCTGGTTTTGAGTGCATTCAGTTCAACTCCCTGTAGATACCGAGATTCCAAGATAACGAGACACCAAGATGCCTGTGGAAACCTGCCCGATTTATATGAGAATGTACGCTCGGCCAACCAGCACTTGACTATAAGCCACAAAGTAGAAAACAAAGATGAACGAAAGCTGCTCCTGGCATTGGAATCATTGTCTCATTCCAGCCTGCGGGAAATTCTCCAGCTGACTCGATCGGCACATCAGGACCCACAGTGAGATTTCATTGGTGGCGCAAGATGAGGCTATTCGCTTTTGCAAGAGGAAACAAATCCTCAGTAAGCTTACTGCCCTGAGGCCCACAAACCCAGCCATTCCTCTGGTCTCCACCCTTGACCTAGAGGAGTATTCGGAGTTGAAGCAGGCCACCTTTCCCCCGGACCGAAAGGAGCTGGAGGAGGAAGAATGCGCAAATGAAGGCTGCAGACTAAGAGCCCAGGTTGTGGACCTCGGAGTTGAAGCAGGCCACCTTTCCCCCGGACCGAAAGGAGCTGGAGGAGGAAGAATGCGCAAATGAAGGCTGCAGACTAAGAGCCCAGGTTGTGGACCTGAACCAACTAGTCCACATACTGACCAACAGCCTCAGGAACGTGACAAGGCCCTACTGCATACTGAAAAGGAGGTCGGCCAGAACAGGACCAGTGGTCCGGAAGCTCCTCTCGTCACTTAGCCCTGGGGAAGAGGAAGATTCCCCAGACAGCCGCACTGCCCCTGCCCAGGCCTCTTCAGCTGGTGAGCCATCTGATTCTCAGCAGTCCTCTGTGGAAACAGAAGGAGGAGGCCAGGAGGCCATCGACCAGTGGCGGGACAACCTTTTTTCAACAGCCTTTTGAAAAAAGCCTTCCCCGCTATCTCAACAATGTGTCAGTGCTCCGTTAGTATGACCCTTCTCTTTCTTTTCCGATCCATTTCTTTTGCAAATGCTGAATCCTGATCCTTTCCTTTTGCCTTGTTTGTGCAGATGACATGCTGGAGGACTACAGGCGTTTTAAGAAAGGCCTGGATCCCAGCAACAAGCTGAGAGAGAACGTGGGGTGCCAGGTGTACAGAATTAAATAGTTTATTGCATACATGTCAGAGGGGAAAGGAAAGCTGTCGGATTTGTTTCTAAACAACAAAGCAAAGCTACACATGTGAGTGGTGTTCCTTGGTTTTGCCGTCAGTGTCATTAAATGTGTTCATTGAATTCTTTTGGCTAACTATTTGACTGCCCACAGGTGGGTCAGCTCCCTCCGCCAGGCACACATGACGGTCACAATGATCCAGCATTACGTGGTGAATGTGGGAGACTTCCTTCCATACCTGGAGTAGATCCCTTCTCAATCATCTTGAGGCTTCGGCGGGAGATCGTGGGGACAAGGAGGTCCCTGAAGAGGAGAGTGGCCGGACATCGGTGAAGGCCCAGAAGGAAGAGCGAGTCATTTCTAAGGCCACCCTCCTGAAGTGCCGGAGCCTGATCTAGCTTGAGTACAAAAAGCTTGCTATGAAGAATGAGTCTGATCAAGCTTGAGTACAAAAAGCTTGCTATGAAGAATGAACATTCTTTAAATGAAAAAAAAAAATACATTTAATTATTTAAAACATGTACAACTTTTTCAGATAAGTGCAACACTTTTGCCTCTTCAGTGCTGTGCTGGGAGCAAACCTTTTTCAGTTACACAAACGGTGCCAGGCACACTGACATCTTTTAAAAGACTAAACTTTGTTCAGATGCAGAACTCTGTCCAAACAACAGCATATATTTTCACATTATTGCACTGTACACGTAAACTGCTTCTGACCTTCCCACTCTTGGTGAAACTCTGAATCTCCTCCATCCCCCACATCCCAGCATTTTCTAACCTTCAGACAAAAGAACAAAAGGACCCCTGCAGACTCCAGGTTATGTGATACTGGGGTCTGGGCTCATCTGCAGTCAATGTACCAAACTAAAAATGAGCCAAATTTCATGATTCTTTTCAAAATGTCAGTTTGTGTTTTTATAAACATTAATATATTAACGTGACATTAAGTTTTGAAAAAAAGTGTTGCAATTATCTGAAAAATTTGTGTATGTTTTAAATAATGAAGTGTATTTTTTCTTTTAAAGGATGGCGCGTTTTTAAACGAAATAAATAGTTTGTATGATCGTTCAATATGAGAGAATGACAAGGATTAATTAAGTAAGACTAGCCCGATGTTTTACTGACCCGTTAAATGAATGTCCAGCTTCAAGGCTTACCTGCGAGTGGGGATTTTTGTAAATGTAATAAAGTCAGTATTTGATTACCTGTTTTGTAAGCAGCATTTTTTTATTTATATATATATATATATATAAGGAAATGAGTATTAGACTAATTGGAACGAACCATCAGATTGGAATGATCATCAGGTGGCCCGTCACCTCAGCCATCAGAAAAAATTGCCTCAAAGGACCCGCAGCTTCTGTGTGGCTGTCAGGTGTCTGTTCTGTGTTTTCATCATGTGCTCCTTTGTTCTGTTTCCCGCCGTTTTCCTATTGATTGTTTTCACCTGTGTATCATTATCCCTTGTGTGTATATATACCCCTTAGTTTGTCAGGATCAGAATCAGAATCAGAAAGAGCTTTATTGCCAGGTATGTTCACACATACGAGGAATTTGTTTTCGTGACAGAGCTTCTACAGTGCAACAGAATTACAGAGACAGGACAAAAAACAGATAATAAATATATTTAAAAAATGAAAGTTGTAGTGAATGCAAATATACAAATTGACAAGTGTATGTACAGGAATATTACTATATACAACAGCAGCTGTTATGTGCAAATTAGCATGTAAAATATGTTGTTAAATAAGTGTTTATGTGTATAAAAAGTGTATAGCAAGCAGTGATGTTTGTTTCATGATTACTATCATCAAGTGTTCATGAGATGGATTGCCTGAGGGAAGAAACTGTTTCTGTGTCGGGCTGTTCTGGTACACAGTGCTCTGTAGCGTCGACCAGAAGGTAAAAGTTCAAAGAGGCAGTGTGCTGGGTGTGAGGGGTCCAGAGTGATTTTGGCAGCCCTTCTGCTTGCTCTGGATAAGTACAGTTCTTGGAGAGTAGGGAGGATTGTACCAGTGATTCGCTCAGCAGTCCGAACTATTCGACGTAGTCTTCGGAGGTCGGATTTGGTAGCTGAGCTAAACCAGACAGTTATTGAAGTGCAGAGGACTGATTCAATGATGGAAGTGTAGAACTGTTTCAGCAGCTCCTTTGGAAGGTTGAACTTCCTCAGCTGACGAAGGAAGTACAACCACTGTTGAGCTTTTTTGACAATGGAGTCAATGTGAGTGTCCCACTTCAGATCCTGAGAGATGGTGGTGCCCAGGAACCTGAATGACTCCACTGCTGCCACAATGCTGTCCATGATGCTCAGTGGGGGGAGAGCAGGGGGGTTTCTCCTGAAGTCCACTATCATCTCCACTGTTTTGAGCGTGTTCAGCTCCAGGTTGTTGTGACTGCACCAGACAGCCAGCTCCTTAACCTCCTGTCTGTAAGCAGACTCGTCACCATCCTGAATGAGGCCGATAAGTGTGGTGTCGTCTGCAAACTTCAAGATTTTGACAGAGGCGTCCTTTGAGGTGCAGTCATTTGTGTACAGTGAGAAGAGCAGAGGGGAGAGGACACACCCCTGGGGGGCGCCAGTGCTGATTGTGCGGGTACTGGATGAGAATTTTCCCAGCTTCACCAGCTGCTGCCTGTCCGTTAGGAAGCTGTTGATCCACTGACAGACAGAGTTGGGCACGGAGAGCTGAGTTAATTTGGGCAGGAGAAGTTTTGGGATGATAGTGTTGAAAGCCGAGCTGAAGTCAACAAACAAGATCCTCACATAGGTCCCTGGTCTGTCTAGGTGTTGCAGAACATAATGCAGTCCCATATTGACTGCATCATCCACAGACCTGTTTGCTCTGTAGGCAAACTAAAGAGAGTCCAGTGAGGGTTCAGTGATGTCCTTCAGGTGGGCCAGCACCAGTTTTTCAAAAGACTTCATGACCACAGATGTTAGCGCCACCGGTCTGTAGTCATTAAGTCCTGTAAGTTTGGGTTTCTTTGGGATGGGGATGATGGTGGAGCGTTTAAAGCAGGAGGGCACTTCACACAGCTCCAGTGATCTGTTGAAGATCAGGGTGAAGATGGGGGCCAGTTGGTCAGCACAGGATTTTAGACAGGCTGGTGTTACAAAATCTGGGCCTGGTGCTTTTTTCCTCTTCTGTTTTTGGAAGACCTGGCGCACATCATCTTCACTGAACTGAAGTGTTGGGGAGACGGGGTGTGGTGGAGGTGTTGATGGTGGTGTGAAGAGCAGTTCAGAGTGGGTGTGAGGTGTTTTCTCAAACCTGCAGTAAAACTCATTCAGGTCGTTTGCAAGTCGTTCGTTGTCTACAGTGCTGGGGGATGGTTTCTTGTAGTTTGTGATGTTTTTCAAACTTTTCCACACGGATGCTGAGTCGCTGGAAGAGAACTGACTCCTTAGTTTCTCAGAATAGTTCCTTTTTGCCACTCTGATCTCCTTTTCCAGTGTGTATTTGGCCTGTTTATACAAGGCCCTCTCCCCATTCCTGTAAGCAACCTCCTTGGCCTGACGCAGCTGTCTGAGTTTTACAGTGAACCACGGTTTGTCATTGTTGTATGTGAGTTGAGTCCTGGTAGGAATGCACATGTCTTCACAGAAACTGATATAAGATGTTACAGTTTCTGTAAGCTCATCTAGATCGTTTGCAGCAGCTTCAAAAACACTCCAGTCAGTGAGGTCGAAACAGGCTTGTAGATCACGCTCTGTTTCGGTAGTCCATCTTTTCACAGATCTTAATACAGGTTTGGCTGTTTTCAGTTTCTGCCTGTAGGTTGGTATAAGATGAATCAAACAGTGGTCAGAGTGCCCCAAAGCTGCTCGTTGGACAGAGCGGTATGCATCCTTTATTGTGGTATAGCAGTGATCCAATATGTTACTGTCTCTTGTGGGACATGTAACATGCTGTCTATATTTTGGCAGTTCGCGGGATAGTTTTGCTTTGTTAAAATCCCCGAGAATTATTAAAACAGAGTCCGGGTGTTGTTGCTCGATTTCCGTGATCTGATTGGCTAGTTTCTGTATCGCCAGGCCCGCGTGCGCGTGCGGAGGAATGTAAACACTGACGAGAATGAACGAGCAGAACTCACGCGGCGAGTAGAAAGGCTTACAGTTAATAAACAGTGCTTCTAGGTCGGGACAGCACATCTTCTTTAAAACTGTTACATCTGTACACCACCTTTCATTGATGTAAAAGCATGTCCCACCACCGCGCGATTTCCGCGTTGATTCTCTGTCGCGATCCGCTCTGAACAGCTAATAGCCCGGTAGATGAAGCGCGTTGTCCGGTATGGCGTCGTTCAGCCAGGTTTCCGTGAAACACAGAGCAGCAGAATGCAAAAAATCCCTGTTTGTCTGAGAGAGCAGAATGAGTTCGTCTATTTTGTTGGGTAGAGAGCGGAGATTCGCCAGATGGATGCTAGGCAACGCAGTTCGAAACCCGCGCTGTCTGAGTTTCACAAGCGCGCCTGCTCGCTTCCCTCGTCTGCGCGCCCGACAGCGTTTGAGCAGCACCGCGGCTCCGCCGACAACAATGTCCAACAAAACATCACGTAAATCCAAGTCTGGAAAAACATTTGGTGGTGTATGTGTCCGAATGTCCAACAATTCGTCTCGGGTGAAACTAATTGTAGGAATGTGACTCAAGACGGGACAAACTAACAAAAACATAAAAACAACAGCAGAGCTCAACACGGAGGCGGCCATCTTCGTCGGCGCCATCTTGATCATCCTCCTTCATGTCTCCTTCATTGTTCCAGTATTGTATTGTCACAGTGTGTTGTCCATGTTCCAGTGTCTCCGTCTTCCCGTGTCTTCATCTGCCAGTGAGTGTTTATAAATAAATCTTCGTGTTTGATAACTCCCGTGTTTCGTGCCTTTGTGTGCAGAGCACACCGTGACAGAATACTGGACCACAAACAGTTTGCGGCGTACTTTCCCCCGTTTTTCTTTTTAACCCCAGTGTTTTCTTTTTTCTCTCCCCCGTATTCCCATGGACCCCATCGACAGCCCCGAATTTCTTCCCCTCCTGCTGGAGCAGGGGGAAAGCAGCCTCGAGGACCATACAAGACGGTACTTGTTTGTAGCTAATATCACCAGCTATCCGGACGACGTGTTCTGCAACAACAGCTCTAACACCGCTTGCAGAGCACGGTCGTCCGAAGATGGTCCTCGGGGCAATATCGCCGCTTATGTGGAGTGGACTCTGGCGAGGAATGGAGCAACATTCACCGTCTGTGTGAAGGAAGAGCTCGCCAGCGCCACTCCCGACCCAGTGACCAGCCAAACACCACCCACCTGCAGGGTGAGTGTTTATAAATAAATCTTCGTGTTTGATAACTCCCGTGTTTCGTGCCTTTGTGTGCAGAGCGCACCGTGACAGTGGCCACACTTGAGTGGCTACACCATCTGGGTCCTGGCAGCGTAAAGGAGCTTAAGGTAAGACCAGCGTTGACACACACTGTCCCGGACCCTACCTCCTGGAGCCCCCCGGATGCCCTTAGCTGGGTATCTGGTCACCTCGGGGCCCGGAGCGTTTACTTTGAAAAAATTAGAGTGTTCAAAGCAGGCCGCAGCTAGGAATAATGGAATAGGACTCCGGTTCTAAGATGCCACATGCAGGCAGAACTACTCTATGCTATGCTCATGTTACTGTATCAAATTCAGAAATATTAATGTCAAAAGTTAAATTGACCAAAAAAATGTCACCAGTATTAATGCATTTCAACATGCATTTGACATCATCATCATCATCATCAAGTGGAAATATTGCCTAAAAAGCAAAGGTGTGGGCTCTGTGGATCTCACTGAGTACAATAGCATCTTCAGAATCTGAAAATAAAATAAATACATACATGTTGAATTAAAATTAGTCAAATTGAGTTTTTTTTTTTTTTTTTGATGCATGTGTTTGTGCTGAGAGTGCAGTTTCGCATGCTAGCAATTTATTGATAACTATGGAAATTCTTATGCTATTTTTAGGTAAGTTACATCATTGTAAGCCTCATGTTGTGTACTTTCCTGCAACACCAAACACTTACCTGTATCCTGTTGACAATTTGTAAAATCATTGGTCAAATTGAACTGTGTTTCAGTGATTTACTAAGAGTGCATTTTTGCATGCTAGCAATTTATTGATAACTCTGGGAATTCTTATGCTATTTTTAATTAATTTATATTATTGTAAACTTATTCACTTACTCTATGCTTTCCAGTGAGCCCAAATATGTTACTGTACCATGTTCATAAATTTTATTGTCAAAGGTTAAATTGACCAAAAAGTCAGCGCACCGGTATTGATGCATTTTGGTTCTTGGTTCCTGGACATTTGACAAGTCTGTAAAACATCAGCCTAGTCGTACTCCTCTCCAGGGGTGGGGCATCAAAAACCTGTTATTGCTCCATCTCCGAAGGCTGAAGGCCGCTCTCAAACACAACTGCTGGATACTAAAACAGATTTAATTCCTAAATAAATTAATTTATTAAAAAGGAAAATCCTGCTAGAATGGGAGTCAGTGGATTGCTTTTAAACATAAAATCTACTATATACAGTAAATAAATAAAAAATAATAACACTATATACACTCTTAAACGAACTTGTAACTAATTTGCACTCTGCAACTATATATATATATATGTCATTTCACACATTGTAAAATTATATTTCAGTCATTCACTGAAAGTACATATTTGACAGTAGCAATTTATTCATAACTCTGGCAATTCTTATGCTATATTTAAATAATTAAAATCACAACATTGTTAAGCACATATCCTCTACTTTCCAAAGATATCAAACATTTACCTGTAGCTTGTTCACAAATTGTAAAATCAATGGTCAAATTGGGCTGTTTTATTGGTGCCTGTGCTCGTGCTGAGAATGCAAATTTGATGGTAGCTGTTTATTCAAAAATTGCCCAAGTCACCCCGATCGACCACTTCTTTGACACACTAAATTTAGAGAGCCGAAATTGCTCATTGAGCAATTGTGAAAACAGTGATACGATATTGCAGAGAGTGAATATTACACGTGTGCACAGTCCCAGCACTCAGGCTTCTGCCTCAGGAGTTTTTTTTTTTTCATTTTGCGAGCAGCGTACATGCAGACAGGCACACTCGTCCAACTCTCACTTGCGGGATGGCACTTTCTTGCTCTCTGGCTAGGAGTGGAGGGGTTTTTCTTTTTTTTGTAAAGTCAAGCCGATTCACCTCACCCTACACGAAAGAAAGAAAAAAGAAAAAAGGCAGTCAATGCTTGCGAACTCTTACTTGGGGGATGGTGGGTCTTTTTTGATCTCTGGAGCAGCATAAATGCAGTCAGGCACACTCGTCAAACTCTCACTTGGGGGATGGTGGGTCTTTTTTGCTCTCTGGAGCAGCATAAATGCAGTCAGGCACACTCTTCCAAGTCTCACTTGGGGGATGGTGGGTCTTTTTTTTAGCTCTCAAGCTAGGAGTGGGTTTTTTTTTTTCTTTATTTTGTAAAGTCAAGCCG
>CAIGQV010016503.1:0-21112 GCA_903798115.1 Danio jaintianensis
AAGAAAATAAAATACACTAAATTATTTAAAACATAGGTATCACTTTACTTTGATGGTCCCTTTAACGCATTTTGTTGAATTTAAGCTACATTCCATCTACATGCCAACTAATTCTCATTAGATTATAAGTAGACTGTTAGGTTGGGGTTAGTGTAAGTTGACATGTACTTGCAAAGTTTCTTATAGTCAGTTAGATGTCTGTTGAAGGAGCAGTATCAGCAGATAATAAGCAGACAGTCTACTAACACTCAAATGAGAATTAATTGGCATGTAGTTGCATTGCAACATATACAACTTTTTCAGATAAGTGCAACTTTTTTGCCACTTCAGTGCTGTGCTGGGAGCCAACCTTTTTCCAGGCAGTTCCATGGCCACACACACTGACATCTTTTAAAAGACTAAACTTTGTTTCAGATGCAGAACTCTGTCCAAACAACAGCATATATTTTCACATTATATGCTACTGCACTGTACAGGTAAATACTGCTTCTGGCCTTCCCAGCCTTGGTGAAACTTTGAGTTTCCTCCAACCCCCACATTCCAGCATTTTCTCACCTTCAGTCAAAAGAACAAAAGAACCCCTGCAGACTCCAGGTCACGTGACACTGGGGTCTGGGCTCAATGTACCATGTATCTGGGCTCAATGTACCAAACTAAAAATGAGCCAAAGTTCAGCAGACATGGGACACACTTTAGAGTGGATTTTTAGTTACTTTAGTGATAAAGAGTTAGTTTAAATACATTAATATAAAAAATGACAGGGAAAAACATCATGATTATTTTCAAGATCTCAGTTTGTGTTTTTATAAACATTAATATATTTATATTATCAACATTAATACATTAACGTGACATTAAGTTTTGATAAAAAAAGTGTTGCACTTATCCGAAAAAGTTGTAAAAAAGCTGGTCGAGGATGGTGTGCACCTCACCTCTGAGGAAAATATGCTCTTCCTTGGAAATATTCAGGGAGCTCTGCAGAAAATGAAGCAGCTTCAGGAATGAAGCCACCAAAGACCATGACTCGCTATGCAGCAGGTCACCTAAAGAAAACCACAAGAAGAATACTACCAGGAGTAGAGCATGCGGCTTAATGTTTAATTTGACTCAACATAAGAAACCTCACCCGGCCCAGACACAGAAAAGATTGACAGATTTGAGTGTACATTTTGAGGGTGATTGATTCTGTTACTGTACCATGTTCGGAAACAGAGGTAGTTATGGAAAAAAACAATACAGGTCACTTTTGAGGCCCTGTAATTGGAATGAGCGTGTCCTAAACCCACGGGCGAGGACCCATTGGAGGGCAAGTCTGGTGCCAGCGCCTAGTGTCCAAACTCCAAAAAACAAATGACAGTGTAAGATGCCACATGCAGGCAGACCTGCCCTATGCTAAGTCTATCTCTCTCTCTCTCTCTTTTATTTCAGAGGGCAAACCTGGAGCCAAACAGCTGCAGTAATTCCAGCTCCAAAAATGTAAATTAAAGTTGTTGTTTTTTAATAGGGGTTTTTCACCTTTAATTTGGATAGGACAGTGGAGATTACAGACAGGAAAGTATTGGGAGCAGAGAGAGGGGAAAGGTCGGCAAAGGACCTCGAGCCAGGAATTGAACTCAGGTCACCGTGAGCACCATGGTGCTATAGGTCAGCGCACTTAACCACTAGGCTATTGCACTGACTTGTAAATTAAAGTTGCTGCAGTTAAAAAGTTTGTAGTTGGATGCCAATGATGCCGACCCGCGATCCGGCAGCGTTATTCCCATGACCCGCTGTGCAGCATGTCACCCAAAGAAAACCACAAGAAGAATACTACCAGGAGTGGAGCATGCGTCTTAATGTTTCATTTGACTCAACACAGGAAACCTTGTAGTTGGATCTCGGGAGTGGGCTCGGATGCCCTTAGCTGGGTGTCTGGTCACCTCGGGGCCCGGAGCATTTACTTTGAAAAAATTAGAGTGTTTAAAGCAGGCCGCAGCTAGGAATAATGGAATAGGACTCCAGTTCTAAGATGCCACATGCAGGCAGAACTACTCTATGCTATTCTCATGTTACTGTATCATGTTCAGAAATATAAATGTCAAAAGTTAAATCAAGGCCTTTAGAGTGTACGTTATGAGTATACATTTTGACAGTAGCTATGTACTCATAATTAAGCCAATTCTGAAGCTACAATTAAATAATTCAGTATATTCTCAGGTTGTGATGAGCCCACATATGTTACTGTATCATGTTTCAAAATAGTAATGTCAAAGGTTAAATTGACCAAAAAAAGGTCACCAGTATTGATGCATATTGGAGTGAAAATATTGCCTAAAAAGCAAAGGTGTGGGCTCAGTGGATCTCACTGAGTACAATAGCACCTTCAGAATCTGAAAATAAAATAAATACATACATGTTGGGCATATAAATTAAAATTAGTCAAATTGAGTTTTTTTTTTTTTGATGCATGTGTTAGTGCTGAGAATGCATTTTTGCATGCTAGCAATTTATTGATAACTCTGGCATTTTAAGCCTCATGTTATGTACTTTCCTACAATACCAAACACTTACCTGTGTCCTGTTGACAATTTGTAAAATCATTGGTCAAATTGAACTGTGTTTCAGTGATTTAGTAAGAGTGCCTGTTTTGATGGTAGCAATTTATTGATAACTCTGGCAATTCTTATGCTATTTTTAGGTTAGTTACATCATTGTAAGCCTCGTGTTGTGTACTCTCCAGCAATACCTCACACTTTTTTTTTCTGTGGGCTCTGTGAATCTCATAAAAGTCAGTATTGATGCATTTCAACCAAACTCCAACATGCATTTGACATTATCTGGAGTGAAAATATTGCCTAAAAAGCAAAGATGTGGGCTCAGTGGGCAAAAGTGCAAGTAACACAAACAAACATTGTCTCTTGTTGATCTGGTGCAAATTTATCTTAAGCAGTTAAAGATAAGCCAAATCTCTGCTTTTGTGGTTTCTCAGGTGTGATTCTAAGAGAATTACTAGAATTAATTTGGGACGGTTGTCAACTCATTTTGCATCCTCTGAACTGCCTCTGTGTGTATGTGTGAATGTATTTGTTTGTTGTTTGCTTATTACGTAGTTAGCTTCATGTATCGTAATGTAGCTCAATAAATCTCTGTTTTCATTTTGTAAGAACTGTGTTTGTGTTTGTGTGCTTCCAAGTCATTTCCTCGAGCTGTAGATTTTGTTACCTTGCTAAAAGTTAACCCAATACTGTGTTATGTTATTATCGTTGGCCACGGAAATAATATTAATGAGATTGGTAAAATAAGATGTCTAAAAAAAAAGAAAAAAAGTGTAATGCTTTTAATCTGATTCAGTCTGACTCAATTGAGTCGAATCAAGTGATTCGAATCTTCAAGATCCGATTCCTTGAAATGAGCTAATAAATCCCTGATCGATCTTTTAACGTAGGTTGATCCCCTACAGGTGCTACAGTGCCTACCGACTACCGATCCTGTTAGCAGGTGGGGACAGAACAAGGGAATGGGAGAAGGACATCGAAGGAACAAGGGAATACCACCACACTTTCATGCCGACTATGGGCGAGGTGAGTATATACGAAAGACGGACCAGTAGAGATAGCCAGAGGATGCAATCGGTTACCCGATCGTGATGTTCAGCGTAGCATGTGAGACGAGCTCACAACAACTCGCAAAGGCACCTTCCTAAGAGCCACTCCTCGCTCAAAAACAGAGTGAGAGGGAACATCGCAACTAGTAGAGCTCATACTAACACTGTATCTCTATAATTGCAGGTCGAGTAATAATTCTGTTTTGTCTGAATTTAAAAGAATAAAATTGTTGGTCATCCAGTCTTTAACATCTTTAATACACTCAGTTAGCTTAGACAGTTCTGGCAACAGTCAGTTAAGTATGACTTAAACCATTGTAATGTCTGTCCCTGGACACCTGTAAAATTTAAGCAATTTATGAGGATATTATGATCGATAGTGTCAAATGCAGCACTGAGCTCAAGTAAAACTAGTGATGAGATGCAGCCTCGGTCAGCAGCTAAGAGTAAATCGTTTGCTATTTTAGAGTTATCTGAGTGAATGTGTTTTTGCTTTTAAGTTTGCTAGTTGGAAAGAATTATTTCGAGAGTTATCCAAGTAAAAGAGTTTGTTTCACCCACACTCCAGGCCTGATCGGGACGGAAGGAGGGACTGGTTTTCTCATTTCTAATGATTAGAAATACTCAAATTATGCTGATTTTACCAATAATTCCTCATTGAATACCATGCAATCTCTATCACTTTTCCAGCTAAACTGTAAATTCTGGACATTTATCATCTTCTTGGTCAGTTGTGTGGATTTATTGAAGAATTGGATGGGTTGCTGTCCTCATTCCCTCCGGAAGACACCCTACTTGTACTATTAGTTGACTTCAATATTTACTTGGACAAACCATATGCTACAGTTTTCCATTCTCTCATTACATCATTCAATCTCAACCCGCTTACCAAAGAAGAAAAGACATATTTTAAACCAAAAGGGTTTTCTACTGCCTCTATTAAGCATAGCAATTACATTTATTACAAGTTTGTCTAGACAGTGCTGAGAATGAAATACACAGAAAAGATGTTCTTGATTCCACAAACTCATCTGGATAAAATACTGAACGCCAGGACTACACAACAATCCAACGCACAATGTGAAAATGTGTTTCATTCTTTGACTCATAACACTAACTGATGATTATGATAATTTATGTATGTTTTGTTTATTGATTATTGTTTTTGATGTTAATAAAAATGAATAAAAAATGTGTTTTCTATATTTCCTTGTTTATTCCTTGGATGAGTCGTAACAAAGTGAGTTTGCTGGTGCTGGACAAAAAAAGAGAAACCACAATAAAGTTTATATAAAACAAAGACTAGTGATTTATTAAACAATAATATTAAACTGTTAATAGAGGATTTTTGAATGTAAATAATTATTAATCAAAATGAAACAAAAGACAGGAGTGTTGCCAAACCAAAGAATTAGAACAAAACAATCATACTAAACCCCAGCCCACTAAACTAACCAAAGGAAGATGTAGAAACAAAAGCGTAATCTTCGGTATATACGACGCTTAATTAAACCTACACAACCTATCAACGCAAAACTACAGGGGTGGCAACTACTCAGTAAACTAAACTAACACAATAATTCTCTCCTAACTACCCAGCAAACATTGGTCGGACGGCAACGTCCTCTCCCCGGCTAAAAGGGGTCATGGCAGGACGGCACAAATGCTGTACGCTTGGTCCGAAATCAACGTCCTCTCAAATGCACAACATGTCCTAAAATGAATCAGTATGCTCTTGTATAAATTTCTACATGCCTACATTTGTCTGGAGTTGCGTGTATTCACAATTTTATGTTTGTGTAGTTCAATATATACCCTGTCATGATTATGTCCAGAAGGGACTTCCTTTACATGTCCATTTGTAGTCCATCAGAAAAAAATTAAGTAATATGAAAAAAAAATGAATGTGGATATGCCCTACATGATGAATAAGCCACCAAATTACAGTAATAATCTGAAACTTTATTTCATTTCTACGATTCTATAATAATAACAATAACAACAATTATTATTATTATTTATGCATATATACATTCATTCATTTTCTTTTCGGCTTAGTCTATTTATTAATCTGTGGTCGCCACAGCGGGATGAACCGCCAAGTTTTCCAGCATATGTTTTACGCAGCGGATGCCCTTCCAGCTACAACCCATCACTGGGAAAGCATATATACATATAAAATCTAAATTTCTTGTCCATCACTTCAAGTCTGAGTTGAATCCAAACTGTGCTGCCAAGATCTAACAAATCTCACCATGGTTTTGCGAGAGCCCCAGCATATTTCACTCCAGATCACTAGGTGGTGGAAGTTTACCTGTTTGCCAAAAACCACAAGATGAAGACGTAGCTGCTTTTTTCAAATTTTTCACAACCGCAAGGAGACTGGAGAGAAGGACGCAAAAAGTTGCCATTGCTATTACTGTTGCTGTTTGCTATTGCGTAAGTGCAGTTTCAGTATTATTATGCTTGAGTTTTTTTAAACTTTGATTTATGTGTAAAGAAGTTATGTGCACATTATTATTATAGGCAAATTTAGAGTTTTACCATTTTGGTTGGGCTAAAATTAGCTGTTTGGCTACAAGTTAGCCTTTTGCTTTGTTCTACAAACAAACTTCTTTGCTCCGAATCCACAGCTGTTTTACTTTTTTTAAAATTAAATCCTAAAATCAGGTCTTAAGTTTTTAACTTTGTTACTGCTAATCCTTCCCCCATTTCCTAATGGAACTTTTTTTTTATAATATTAAGTGGGCATATGCATGTTCACTGTTTGTTTTTTTAATAGTTAAGTGGTGAATCTCAATGTGCTGTGGTCTGCAAATTATGCTTGATGTGTAAGTTTACGTAAATGTTAAAGTATTTTGTACTTTTAGATTTGTTAAAATGTCCTCTGAGAATCAAAGGATGTGGAGATGACGAAGATCAAGAGTTGATGCCTTGGCTGAAGATAGCAGCTCTGAGTCCAATGGGTCAGCGGAGCCAGTCTTGGCAGGGCAGAGCATTAACTTTACCGAGGATTCAACCCATGATGGTTTACAGCCTATGGAGGGTTGCAGTTCTTCTTTTAGCACAGCAGCGATAGCTGTTGGCAGTGAAGAAGAATGCACTACCGAAGAATACCATTACTACACCGATTCTACTGAAACTGAGTCTGATCAACTGGATGAGACCCCTCATTCTTCACTGAAAACAGCATCTCTCCACAAGGACTTGGCAAGATGGGCTACATCTACAAACCAGACACACAAAGCAGTGAACAAACTTCTTCATGTGCTCAGACGTCATGGTCACAGACTTCCCAAAGACGCTAGAAGTCTTCTTGAAACACCACAAGGAGTGCCAGTTCAAAATAAATGTAAAGGACAGTACATTTATTACGGTATTGAGCGTTACCTGCTTGAACACTTTTTAAATGAGACACAGCCAAGGCAAGTTGAACTTTGTTTTAACGTGGATGGAGTGCCATTGTTTAAATCAAGTAAAATGTGTTTCTGGCCCATTCTTGGTCAAATCCCAAACAGTCAGCCATTTATTGTTGCACTGTTTTATGGGTCCAGTAAACCTGACTCTGTTGAGGAATTTCTGCAAGATTTTTTGGAGGAATTGCAGCAAATACTCACACATGGCGTTTCTTCTCAGGATTTGCTTCATACAGTGACAGTCAAGGCGATTATCTGTGTTGCACAAGCCAGGTCCTTTCTAAAATGCATTAAAAGTCATAATAGTTTGCACGGATGTGAGCGGTGCATTGCAGTAGCACAAATGGTGGAGGGGAGGGCAGTGTATTTGACAAAGGGTCCTTTAGATTAAAGAAAAGAGGAGGTGTTCAACCAAGCTGGATACCCCGACCATCAAAAGCAAGTATCGCCTCTTGTGAGAGCTGGTATTTTGTGTGTCAAACAGTTTGCTCTTGACTACATGTACCTAGTTTGCCTTGGAGCTACGAAAAGACTTCTTACATACTTGTGGCGTGGGCCACAGATCTGTCGACTGAGTAAGGCTCAGAGAGAAAAATTAGAAATGAACATCAGTCATTTGAAGGGTGCTTTGCCTGCTGAGTTTAAGGCAGCCAAGAGGCATGGTAGAGTTAGACAGGTGGAAAGCTACTGAGCTACGTCAGTTCATGCTTTACACAGGACCGATCATTCTAAAGGAAGTACTTCATGAAGACCAGTACCATCACTTTCTTTTAAGTGTTGGCATGAACATTCTTTTGAAAGACAAAGATGGGAAGAGAGAATGTTATTTAGGAAATGCACGCGACATTTTGGAGCACTTTGTAGATACATCAGTAGATTTCTATGGACCCACCTTCCCAACATACAACATTCATTCCATCAAACACTTGGCCAATGATGCAGCTAACTTTCGTAGCTCCTTGAACCACATATCTTGTTTTCCATTTGAGAACCACCTGCAGGTTGTAAAAAACTTGTGAGAAGTGGAAAACAACCACTGGTGCAAGTCACAAAAAGACTTGCAGAAAGACAGTCTACTGAAACGCATGCAAGACAACTCCAAAGAAAAACAAAGATCACATCAAAGATGCCAAACAACTGTGTGCTCCTCATGGATAATGCAGTGGGATTTATCAGAGAGAAAAGAAGTGATGGAACACTAAGGATCGATATGCTCCGAGAAACTGACTGTGATAGTATGTTTGAAAAGCCATGCAACTCGAAGCTATTCAACATTATGTTTGTCAGTCGTGACTTGACAATGGCAAGGAGTATAATTCTGAGTAACAGAGGGAGTGTCTACAGAAAGGCAGTGTGTCTCCCTTACAAACAGGGATTTGCAATATTCCCTCAGCTACACCAACCACAGTAGGTACAATTGTAAACAAATATAATTAAGCGTGTGTTTAGGGAAAACAATTCCTACAATAACTTGTGACAACATTTAATCCACCGGGTGCTTTTAAACTTGTGCTTTGCTTGCTTTGACTTGGGTGAAACTCATAGAAACAACTAAAACCACACAGCAACTAACATACTTGCATGTACAATTAATAGCATGTGTGATGCAAAGAGATAACCAATTGGGTTTGCGCTTGATTTTATGTTAAAAAAAAAAATTCTTTAATATGTTAAATGGTATCCATGGTGTTTATTTTTTTTTTGTAGGTGATGGACAGACAGGGAGAGATGAAAAGAAAACGAAAGAAAAAAGTGTACCGTGACTTTGTTTATGGTATGTGGTGATTTTGTGCTTTAAAGCCAATTATAATGGGATTTATTATTGCATCATTCATGTGTGACATCTAAAATTATCACTAATTTTAATTTTGTATTATATTTAGACTTTGACCATGACAGTGATGTAACGGATATTGAGTCAACACAACTCAGCCAGAGTGTTCTGCCAGCCAAGAAACGTAAGTTCCCTACTGTTGCTAGTTGTGCTATTGTGATTCTATGCCTTATTCATAGTAATTCATCTGTATTTTTCCACTTTTCAGTGTATTCGTTTGTCACTGTTATTTACTGTTAACAGTGTTGAATTAACTCATTTTGTTTTTTTTACAAAGAAAAAGTACCACGTACTCAAATTCGACCCAAACCATCTAAAACACTGTAAGATTTTTAGATATACAGATACTTTGATGTCTTTGAATCTACCAAGCATGGGCTGGCTGGCTTCACACCCCACCAGGTGGCAATGCGAGAAAGTTCACTCATCCCCTTTCCCTCATTTACATTTGAAGCATCTCCCACACCCCTGCTGTTCGCTCACCCTCCTATTCATCCAACTCACACAGAATGGTCATCCCAAAAGATGAATGTTCTATATCAATCCAAGTGACTTTATCTATCATGTTTGATATCATTTAAAATGTTTCAGTGCAACTGGTACAATGGTCTCATTCCCTCGCAAATAGACATAATCGAAATAATAGATATATAACTTCGGGTATCTTTTGACCCACTGCTAAGGGTGTGCCTTTACCTAGGGGGCTTCTATCTAAATTACCATTTGTTTCCTATAGGCGGTAACTCCTCAGATCTCTTCAGATGCCACTAAATGCAAATGCCTATTGTTGTTCCACACACCCGCCTTTGAAGGAGATTCTTGGTCTGTCTATATAGGGAAAAGTGTCTAAAAGTTCGGGGCGATTCTGTAACCAGAACAGCCCGTAGTATAGAGCTATCATGCCCTATGCTATGTACTTTATGAAAATAGGTATGCATCTTTTAATCTTAGACCTATCTATGAGTATTTGATGTCTTGTATTAATTGTTTATGAATTGACTGAATAATTGGCATATTACATATTTACCTGTCTATTAAATTATGTTTGAACATATTCTGCTTACTCTGTAATTATTCATTTTAGTAGATTACGCTGTATCCTTGTTTCCGCACTTCCTGCGTCAGGTCAGTAGACGGACTAAAGTCCAGTTGAGATGGAGCATTGGCACACTATCTGTATTTTAGGGATCCGACTGACACTTGGTATGGATTCATGTGTACTTAGATGGAAAAGGAGTTATTTCTGCTAGGGCAACAAGGTGTTGCACGACTAACCTAGATGTGGTGCCTGACCTTTGTTTGAAAGTAATGTTGTTCTATATTAAGTGTAATGGGAAGCCATGATCTTGGCTAAACCAATATTATAGAGAACAGTAGTCGGTTACGTCTATAATAATGGCCTTGAACTCTGATTGGAAACGATATTATTTTACTCAGGGTGTACATCTATGGGGACTAGTAAAAAATACTTTAGAATGAGCAAGCATGGGAGCGGCCATCTAAAATTATTAGTCAATTACCTCTGTTTGATATTCAAGACTGACGAGAGTGTGACTGTAAGGGACGCCTTCGGCCGAGGCGATTTCTCTGAGCGACATGAGCACCCGAATGAAGGAATGTAATAGTTACAAGTAAAGACAAAAGGTTCAAACATTTCCCTAAATTCTTTCCAAATTAACAAACCGTAAAAAGCATCTTATATTATTTATGATTGATAAAAAAAGAAAGATAAATATATTAATATTCTAAACCACCTCATACTAAAATTGGAGTCAGATATGAGTTAAATTTAAAATAAATCAACATTGTACACTGGAAAGACCGAACAGGCAGTAAACCTTCATCCACCAGTAGACACCGTTGTTGGACTAACTGGCTGGACCTTACAACACCAAATTTGCCTTTCCCAGATCCTCCAACTAAATTTAAAGATCTACAGGCCAAGACAGGTAATCTGCTCGGTTTCTAATTAGTAATCTGGTTTTGGTAGTAATTTAAATGGTTAAAATGTTACTCTATGTACAGTTGAGGTTCAAGAAAGTCAACTTGGAGGCTTTTCCCCAATCAGCTCAGCAATAGAAGGGAGTTAATTAACTGGCATGACTTGTGTAGATGTGGAATAAACGGTGCACAAATTTGTTCATGTTTTAAAATTTCATAGTGAAGTTTATTCATAAACTAATTTCGAGAGGAGCATGTGCTTATGATTGATAGCAGCTGGTCCCGCATTAGCTAATGGATGATCCACCAATCAGATGACTCCTTAATCACTATAAATAACCAGAGTATCTCACCTTAGCCATGTTCGTCTTGAAGAATCCCCCCTTCCACCCCTACTCCTCCCCTTTCCTCGACAGGGCAGCACGGAGGCCCAGCGGTTAGCACTGTTGCCGCACAGCAAGAATGTCACTTGCTCAAGCCTTTACCTTGCCAAGTTGACATTTCTGTGTGGAGTTTGCATGTTCTCCCCATGTTTGGTTGGTTTTCCCCAGGCTCTCCGGTTTCCTCCCACAGACCAAAAACATGTAACATAAGTAAATTGACCAACCAAATCGACACCATAGATGAGCGATTAATTCAGCAATTTCTCTCCATAATTATTCATAATTTAAATCCACCTTTATCAAGCAGGGGAGTTCTCGAGACCTACCTGAGCTCAAACTCCCCTCTCGCTCTGCAACGGGAGGGAGCCCCGGGCTCAAGGGTCTCATGAGCTCAGGGCTCTCTCCCGGGACAGCATGCCAAACACGCTTTATAATCAATCATCAGCTAAGGGCGAACTCTTGAATGTCCTTTGTGACGTCCAGTTCGCTGCCCTCACTTTGATGCAACATGCCCAACACCTGACCTATTTAATACACAGTTAAATTGTGAGTTTTTCACATTTAGATCATTACAAAAAACTACTCATGCTGTTATAAAGGAATGTTACTGAAGTGTAATCGTTTCTCTGTACTTTTTTCAGTGGATATTCATAAAACACCTACACACCTACCAGCATCCACACCTTCACCACAGCAAAGTAGGTGACATCTAAAATAATTTTCACATTTCCCAATTTTCAATTAAAGTACAACACAACTTCTTGAATCTTTTAAACAGCTGCAACCCAACCAAGTTTTCAGGAGGACAGAACAGGTATGTAACTGAAAATTAATTTGAAAATGGTACATTTTTAAAAAGAAATTGAAAATGGTACGTTATTCATCAATAGGTTATGGAAAAAATGTTTCATGGCATATTTAAACACTTAAACTATTAATGCAATAGGCTAAGATGTTGTAAATGGAACATATTGTATCTTAAGCTTGATTTTAAGTAATATCGACTCGTGTCATGCTTTTGTTGTTGTGGCGTATTTTACATAATTAAATTACATTTATTGATTGATTTGTCTTTCTTTAAAGGTCATCTACTCACCTAGTTAGACGGCGAATTCAGAAGTCTTTCTCCAGGCCAACTAGCAGAACTGAAAGAGGCATACATTTTAAAAAAAAAAAACAAGAAAATCATTTTGCATAAAGAGTTTTTTGTGTGTGTTGCTCTTTATGGTGTTCTTTTGTACCTTAAATAATTTTACATGCTGGTTTTCTCTATTTTGTAATGTCTATTTAGTTTTGTCTCCTGTACCTGAAGACAGTTTGTCCCATTCCCGTGAGACACCTCAGGGTAAGTAAAATTTTCAGGGGGATCTTATTTATAGGCTTAAGGGCTATAAAAAGAATGTATACACAAATATTTCAGGCAAACTAAATTCCTACTGTTACAAATACTGAGTTTATCATTGCTCAGTTGTACAATGCTGATTTGTAGATCCCACCTCTACAAGAATGTATTACATTTTTTCATTCATCCAATAAGTCAAGTCTATTGTGAAATGCTTAGGTTAAAGCTTTTTAATACTGCTTTCCATAATGTACATGGTGGTCCTGAAAACTAAATCACAGCATTTTCAAATGTTGCATTAACTTTTTACAGGTACATTTGGGAGAGCGCACAGGAGTGACGGTATGTTAATTAATGTTTGTTACAGCAATTGGGTTGTCCTCTCCAAAATAGAATTTACATATTAAACTTTGTTAAATGTAAAACAAGCGACAGTGGCACCAGAGCCTCAAAAAGTGGATACCCCCTCTCAAATGAAAGTAAGAAACACATTTTCAGTGACCTCTTTGACAAATTGTATAAAAGCAAAAATTGTGTTCTAAACAATTATTATTATTTTCAAGTTTTTGTTGACTGCTTTGGTTTGCTGTCATTTCACACCAGTGTTTTTGCTTGGTGTCATTTTAATGATATAGATTGCTTCTTTTGATCTTATATGTTCAGGCTAACTATTATCTCTGTGTTGTATCAATTAATCTCTTTCAGAATTCCAAAGGAAACTTTTTGGATGAATTTATGAGCTAAAAGATGACATCAAAAGGTTAACTGCCGTTGTTGACCCTGGAAAGTCGTCTTCATCCATTAAAAAAATGGAGTCAGAAGTGGACCTTCAGTTGTTTGAAGAATCCTTAAATGATGAGACAAAGTGGCTCTACGTAAGTTCAAAATGTGACATTAAATGTGTATGTCAGTATAGCTTGTCTTCTTCTCATTTTCAGTTGTTTGGTCTGTTTCTGTCTATTGACAGGTAGCAGTTGAATTTTTATCATTTTATTTGTATTATGGTATCACATTTAGATACAGCAGCACTGTGTGAACAAACTCTTGAACAAGTAGGGGTTTTTTGGGGGAGGGGGGGGGTTTGCACTGTGTATTGCTGCATACTGTTTTAGGTAAACACATTTCTCCAACAGTAAACCCAGCCTAAAAATTTAAGCTGTTACACATTGTATATTTTCTTATGGATGTGCCTTTCATGTACTGATGTTTTAAGAAAACATTATATTAAACCATTACATTATGATTAGGCCCACACGGAATCTGAGTGCGCAGAATTCCGCAGGTTTAAGCCCATTATTCAATCTATTTACTTATGTAAATGTGTAAATATATTTTTATTCAGTTTTTATATTCATTTTAGCAGTATTTAATATGTAAACATTGAAATAGTTTATGTACAATACAGTTTGTAAAATAATATTTTCTGTCTGTTATGAGAGATGTACTTTGTTTGCCTAAGTGGTTCTGATTGGATTTGCATTGTAATCCTTAAAGTTTAAGGGCTTTTTTTTTTTTTTCACTTTAAAGTTTTTAGTTACTACACTCAAATCATTCTGCATAAATTTGCAGATTCTGTCTGTCCCTGATTATGAGCCATAAATAAGCGCTTTCTTAGTAGAGAATATGGTCCCCTGTGAAATGATAGGTGAATGTGTATGGCAAGCCATTTTGACTTATCAAGAATGCATATTCTGAGAATTGATATCAACTATTTAATTCTTGATAATTCAATTTTTGATATCCAAAATGTAATTGTTATCAAAATTACATTTCAGCTAGTAACAATGTTAGTTCTTGATCTCAACAATGACATCAACATCATTCGCAGAAATACATTTCTTAATATCAAGGATGCAGACTGTTGATATCAACAAATTTAATTCTTGGTATCAAGAATCTATATCCTGTTAAGCATGGCAAGCCGTTTTGACTTCTATTCTGCTATAAGCAGTTGCTTAACATTATGTGAATTCTTGACATCAAGAATTAAATTGTGCATATCCTGAAAATTAATGTCAAAACGGCTTGCCATAAATGTGTAACACAAAAGTTGACTATATATGAATAATCAAGATTTTTTTGTTGTTGTTTTTTTATGTCAAATGCCTTAATGGCAAATTTTAATATGAAGGGAGGCGGACACTTGGAGAAAAGGCCTTTCAAATCGACTGGTCTATATCAAATTTTGCAAGGTACTTTTCAAAACATGGTCCTGGTCTGTTATGTGTGTATATTTTTATTGGTACACTTTCTCTGTTCATTGAATATTTTATTAATAACTGCCTGTCTTTTAATTAAAATGTCCTGTTAATTTCCACACACTTGCACATTAAGGGTCGTTCTGTAGGTACAATACTATTTAAGAGTAAGCTGACTGCTGATTTTACAGCAATCCATATAATTATGACCATCTTAACACAATTATTTTTGTTTTAAATTTCATGTAATGCAGTTATCTTCAAATGCTTCATGAAATGAAATATTGTTTCATTGTATTTTAAGTTCTAGAATAATATGAAATTACATTCTCATCTCTCAGATGCAGTGAAAAGGTGGAATCCTGATGCCACAGATGTGCAAATCGATGCAGCAATGGCAGAGCATCTGAAGCATGCACCTGGAAGAGCTGGAGGGGGGGGGGGTGTATAAAAAATAATCACACACACATACAGACATATTCATGCATACATACACACACATATACACATACAGGGTGAATACCACAACTTTGAAAAAATGACGGAACCTTGGGTAATTAATCAATGTGAAGAGTACTTAAAGTTTTTTGGGTGTTTTTGTTGGGTTTTCTTTTAGTAGAAAACAAGTTCATAGATGTAATAGGACCCCGTCAAGTGACATCAAGCCGAAAGGTGTGGTATTCTTTATGGATCACCCTATGTATGTATGTATGGATGTATGTATGTATGTGTGTATATGTGTATATATACACTCACTACTTGTAAATTCTTTTGGTTAATGTTGTTTGTTAAAACATTATAATACCGTTTGCATTGTTTTTGCACAATATAAAAAATACATTTTTTAATAACTTTTTTTTTTTACTATTTTAAATATTTTTTTTATGTTTGTGTTTATTGGTTAGAGTACAGTTTGCATGGGATTTGCACAATAAAAATTGTTGTTACAAAAGTGTCTTATTTACACGTGATTACGATGTTATAGGACATTCAGGTACGACTGAACCGAATTAGTCTCTTTTAAGAACCTTAATAATTGCCTATAACAACTGTACAAACTAGGCTATTCTGTATGCACGTTTAGGTGAATATAACACCTGAATTAAGCAGACACACATATTAACATCCAGAAGACGACATTTTTAGACGTGCACGGACCGTGCAGAAAAGACGTGCGATTCACAGCCAGATGACGTAATAGACGTTGGTTGGATTTTCATTTTGGAACTACCTTTCAACCGTGATGGAGGGACGTGTTTTCAACGGTAATCGGACGTCCAAATGTTTGCTGGGTAGTGTTATTAGAAAATCTCAAAAAGTATATGGTGTTAACAGTTAGCAAAACAAAAGCTATCATCTAGTATTCAAAGTCTCATAAGGATTTTGCAGTTCCTAATAATCAGGTGAAGTAGTCTATAGAAAAGCCTAGCTTTCAACAAAACACTACAACGAGAGACAAACGAAAACTAAACCACGTTTCATACAACACACTGAAGATCCAGCTGGTTAGCACGACCCACACGAGTGAGGAGTGTTTGGCATTGAATCAGGTGCTCCTTCCAATCAGCGCAAGCGAATGCCTTTTAAATGTGGCAGACCACCTCCTGATTGGTGCACAGAGTGGCGTCACGATGAGTGACAGTTTCCTTCTCCAATGGTCACACATCTAGGACAGGACTCAGGAGGACAGGACAGAGTGCACAACAGGAAAGAGAGAGAAAAACAGAAAACTCTTAAATTCCTTTGTATATAAGCTGCCAGTTTGGATGTAGATAGTACCAGTTTTGAACCACTTTGATAAGACGCCTGAGAGTACAGCAGATTGTACTTTGTGTGTGTGTGTTCTATTCATTTGTGGATCTGTATTACAGGTCTGGGGTCAGCTGTGAATACCCTAGTGGCTGTCTTTTGTATGTGATGCCTAAGTAATCATTGGAAGATATTTTTCGGAATTCTGCACACACACACAAAGAATTTTTTTAAGTCTATCTGTGTTTTAACCAATCAGGTTAAAACACCTCCTGTATATCCTGCATGCTCCCTGATGGTCGCGAATGAGATATAACATATCCCGGAAATGGAGGGGGACGTTATATATCGACTCCTCCCCCCATGCTCTTCATCTTTGTATAACAGCTCTTCATCTTCATATAACTCTTTCCTGATCATCAAGCACTGAATGATGAGTGACTGACAGTGCATGTTTACTGACAAGAATATTTACATTTGCTAACATTTTAGTTGTAGCCATGTTAGGTTTGGAGTTTCAAGACATTATCTATTCTGACCAGAGCCATAACTTTGAATCTATCCTGATTTAACAGCTCTGTAAACAACAAGTCTCTGATCATTACAAACTGAATGATATTTTTTAGTCAGTGTGATCAATTATTATTAATATCATATTGCACAACTAGCTGCATACATTGCCTTGTGTTAGTAAGATGCACTTCTTTCCAATTCTTACCAGACCAATGTTTGGTGAAGAACCTTGGCTACTGGATTACGCGGCTACCGTTAACCTCAGATTACTTGCTTGGGAGGATTTTTGAGCCAACTGCAGAAAGTGTGCATGCTTGAATTTTGGAGCATCATAGAATGTTACAGGTTGACTTTGAGGAGGCAAATAAACACCTGAAAACTGTAATGAACTAGTTGGAACCATCAGCACAATCAGCATGTCCAGGATCCACCCTTAAAAGAAGGTCAGCTACTGTATTTCAGAGACAAGAGGTCGCCACAAGATTCAAGACTCATGAAGTCCTATTGTGTACAAGGTAGTTATAACACAGAAAGTGGAGGTACTGTGTACTCAATTGTGCCCATTATTGCTGCACCACTGGCAATGATGGCACTGCATTTCTTCCTACTTAGTAGTAAGTGAGAGCTCTTTGATGGTGCACCTTTCTCTCAATTTGGCAAAATACAACTTCATAATCCAGGGTAGGAGGAGACTGGAAATGTTGGAGTTAACTTGTTAACAAAGATTCGGCAGCGGGAGTACGCCTCACTTTGCCTCCTTAACCAATCACCTACTCCCTAAAACTTATTTAAGGCAGACCAGTCCTCTTGCACTGTTCTTCTCGTTTTCTCAAACCAACCCTCCCTCCCTCGATTTCCTTGCTTTCCATTAACAATCCTATAACCCTCTCTTCCCTCCTAGGTTCAATCACTCTACCAAAATATTACAGAGACGGTACCCCCACTCTGAGTTTCTGGGCATCATCGTAGGATGCCAGATCAACCTACCTACCTGTTCACTGTTTATCCTGTTACTTCCCTTCCCCTTCATCTTACTGAAGTTACAATCCCTTTCATCCCTACAATAAAGTCTAGCTCAAAGTGTGGCATGGTCCATGCTGGTGAATACCAAAATAAACACAAACAATTGGAATGTAAAAATGCAACAAAACTCCAACACAGAGTCCAAAGCCTTGTGCTCCTTTTATCCCTTCAGAACTCAATACTGGTGTACTGATGCACAGGTAATGCCAATTAGCACTAGTGCTTTGGCCCTACCCTACTTATCTAAATAAGGAGCGTTAAATAAGAGTCCAGAAGCCCAGGATTGAGAAACACTGGGTAACCTGTTCATTCTCTCACTAAAGATTATTCAGGTAATTCAGGGAATGTCCACATGTAGACAGGCGTTTTCCTTCCCACATTTAAAAACATTTTCTATGCAATTGCAAAAACATGGGCCAAACAGGGTCAATGGCATGCCAAACCAATGTTTAACTTTAAAGGCCGTGGTATACTTTTAAAAATTACAATTTCGATCTTAATCTGACAGAAAGTTCTTTAAGGGAGTCTGGTTTGGCTCCCAAACACCATTGAGCTTCCATTGTTCTGTGACAATTATGCAATCAGAGTGGTGTGTTCTGGAACTCTGCCTTCTTTGATGTGCGATTGATTCAGATCTCATATCCATATAGGTCAGACAGAACAACATCGAAAACAACACTAGCCACATGAATACACTAGAGAGTCAAGCAGCAGATGGTACAGATGTGTTCACACATGTATGATTGTTCATGGAGAGATTTTAAAGATTCAAAACACTACAGTGTTGTGCCACATCACTTCATTGAGTTTGCGTACACTGGCAGCAAATAGAAAACACTCTAACAATGTGCTGTGCTGCAGTGGCGCTTTTTGTGGAGAAGGCTGTTGGCCAGATGATTATGAAACTGTTCCTCTCTCTCAGCTGCCATTGTTGAGTTTAGGGTACACGTGAGTATTGAGACACATTTACAACCTCGCCCACTGCAGGGTTTTGGAGTGTTTGAAAACAGTATACAGTCACTCAGCCTTTTAAACAAATTTTTTGCCCTCAAATTAAAATTAACTTTGAAGTATACCAGGGCCTTACAAAAAAAACTATATTGGCCAATCAGAAGCCTGAAAAAGGAGAGTGTTACACAATCTGTCATTAAAGTAGATATAGGTGCAAACTCTGACATCATGAGGCTACACGACAACATTGTAACAATACTTTCAGAAACTCTTAGGAGTTTTCAAAAGGTTTCCATTTCAGTCACCTGACTGCATTTGAACGAGCAGCCAGTTTTGATAATACCTGTGTGGACAAGGTCGCAATTTTGGAGACTATTCATCTCTGCTCTCCTGTGTGAAGCTTCATGTGAGTGCTGAGGCTTCTTTCATGTTTAAAATCTTTTCCACACTGACTGCATCTAAAATGTTGCTCTCCTGAGTGAATTTTCATGTGTTGATTAATGCTATCTTCACGTGTGAGACTCTTTCCACACTGATCACATGTGAACACTATGGTTCCAGTGTGACCATTCATGTGATTCATGAGGCTAGCTTTTGTCATGAAGCTCTTTCCACATTGAATGCATGGAAACGGCTTCTCTTCAGTATGAGTTCTTATGTGGACTTCAAAGTTTAGTTTTTGAAGAAAACATTGTCCACACTGTTTGCAAGTGAAAATTCTCTCTCCAGTGTGAATTCTTATCTGGGAGTTAAGGTTGGAGCTTGCTGCAAAACTCCGTCCACACTGAGGGCAAGAGTAAGTTCTCCCCAGTGTGTGTTCTCATGTGCTTCGTAAAGGTTCCTGGTTGACTGAAGCTTTTCCCACACTGTTGGCAAGAGTAAGGTTTCTCTCCAGTGTGAATTCTTGTGTGGGTTTTAAAGCCTTGTATTTGACCAAAACTTTTCCCACACTGTTTGCAGGTGTAAGGTTTCTCCCTAGTGTGAACTCTCATGTGAACATCAAGGTTTGGTTTTAGACTGAACCTCTTTCCACACTGTCGGCAACTGAAAGGTTTCTCTCCAGTATGAGTTCTCAGGTGGGCTCCAGTACTTTTTTTGATACTGAAACTCTTTCCACACTGTTGGCATGCAAAAGGCTTCTCTCCAGTGTGAATTCTCATGTGGACTTTAAGGTTTTGTTTTAGACTGAAACTCTTTCCACATTGATGACAAGTGAAACAACCGTTATATTTGGTTTTCCAAGGTCTTTTATAAGATAAAGTATTTTCAGTCAGTTTAGGTTTCACATCAGTCATGTCAAGGTGTTTTTCACACTCTTCCATTTTATTCAGTTCTTGAGTCTCTTCTTTCAGCACCATCAAGTCTACAGAGGAAAAAAACACAAGTTAGCCCCAATTTAAAGGCACAAATGGCAAACAAGAAAGTCTTTGATTGCTGAAGATTTATATTGGCATTTGAGGACAAGCATCAGCAGGATGTCCATCAGGCCACAACCATTTTTTTCTAGCCAAAGAAGCAACATGTAAACCAATTGCCACAGCCAGAAGGGGGGCAATCTGAATGAACTCCTGTGATTCATGTGGATTTTATAATATTACACGGATCACCCCCCCAGTAGAGAAAAATGTAGTTTTCGAAATGTTTAAAAACAGTAATGACGTGACGAAGCCTCGTTTACTGAAATCACGTGATCTTGCCAATTTGATATGCGCTCTGAACCACTGATTCGAAACAAAAGATTCAGAAACGCGTCAAAGCTTCTTGAAGCAGAGCTTTGAAATCAGCCATCATTACTGTATGCTAGACAGCTGTTTGAATTTTGTGCAGGAATACCAGACTTCATTATATTTTTTAATTATGGGACCTAAAACCAGCGGTTTCACAGGAAACATCAATTTTCATCAAAGATCAATGTTCAATAACATTAATAAAATTAAACACAAATGTATTGTTAATGGTTATTTCACATTTAATTTACTAATGCTAACAAATTAGATCTTCTTATATTTAGGTCCAATCCCAATTCCTTTTTTGTACCCCTACCCCTTTGCACTTGAAAGGGGCTTCAAATTTTACCTCTAAGAAATGTGACACCACTACAACACCTGCACACGTCATCATATGTCATCGCGAGCTCTTCATATGAGATTGACGACAGCGAATAGTGGTGACAAAGGAT